>CAAKMY010019507.1:10186-29542 GCA_901111285.1 Corrigiola litoralis | reverse complement strand
ATATATTTTTCAAACTCGAGCTACTCACGAGCTGAACGAGCCGAGCCGAGGCCTTGCTCGGCTTGGCTCGTTTAGGACTCGTGTCGAGCTCACACGAGTCGAGCTTTCATCGAGCTTTGACCGAGCCGATCTCGAGCTTCTCGCGAGCCGGCTCAGTTCATTATCACCCCTAGTAGCTATGTTTGAACACTTTTTAACAATATTGTGTAGATAATCAAGTTTGGTATCTAATCGGGTGATACTTAAGCATTTTGGATTGACACGCCTAATTCCACACCCCAAGTCTTATAGAAAGCCACCCGGTATTACCAACTAATTTCCTTAGTTGGAAGCGATGGGATGGGGGTGTGAGAATAGACTCTCCCTTTAAAACGTACTTTGAGAGTTTCATGTAGATTTTTACTTTTCCTCAATAAGGGTGTGAAAATAGATGCTTCTCTTACCCATCTATTAGTAATTATTCCTTTTATTCCAATAAATTTGCTAAATTATTGGGGATGTCCCAGAAAATCTGCTACATTTCCATTATCGGCATAGAAAGTAAAATGCAAAAATACACTCATGTCAATACACTTGTACATTTCTTCATATATCCTAATATCCTAAATGACTGGTCCAAGCACAAATATAGCAAAAGCAAATCTATCGAGAAGGAGGACCACAAAATGTCAATAAGTGATGAGTAATGAGTTGTACCAAAAAAGTAATAAGTGATGAGTATATACTATATACGGAGAAAGAAGATTATAAAAACTAAAAAGTAAGTACCATAATAGCAATAATTATTACCAGAGCAATATTTAATGAAAAGGTGTAGAGGAGTCTCCCCAAAATCATTGACAGTGCTGAAAATATCCACATGCCCTTTAACGACCTCTAGCAACTGTTCAGCCACACCTATGTTCCTGCTCCTTAGCGCCACATGAACAGGAGTATCCCCTACCTTGTTCTTCTCCATACAATTCGACACGACATCGCCACTTAGGTGTGTGACAAGTACCGCGACTGTCTCCTTGCTCCCGACCTCGGCCGCAACGTGGAGGGGCGTGTCGTAGTTGTTGTTCTTGTGGTTGGCGAGGGCGGGAAAGAGGATGAGAGCTTGGTGTATGAACTTGGAGTGACCATGTTGAGCTGCTATGTGGATGATGCTGTTGTTGGTAGGTGACTTTGACATGAAGTAACCATCATCAATGCTACTACTACTACTACTACTACTTGCAGTGACATCAAAGACATGAGTGTCGCCGTTAACTGCAGCAGTGAACAATTCTGCTTCCATGTCTTAGTTAGGGGGTACTGTACGTGCCTAAGTGGTATATATTCAGGTGGTTGTTGTTTCTTGTATTATCTTTGGTGTGTGTTTTCTTGGCTATAGTGGGGAACATGATAATGAGAGAAGTTGGTGTTATTGGTTGGATAGATCGAGTTTTAATTTGTAGTAGGAACTTTCGGATGAGTAAGTTAATCAACTTGGTGGGGTCTGGAGTACTTTGTACTAACTTGTAAGACTGGTGTCATGGTGTGGTAAAGGGTGATGGTGAAGAGATGAAGAGTTTACTCTTACAAAAGCCATGAGAATCTCGAGGGAGCATAGAGTAGGAGAGTGTGTATTGCCCGTAAATGTTGCTACACCCTTGCTTACGTTGAGATGAAGGAAGATTTGTTTCGGGAAATCAAAGAGATATAAAAAGTATAATAAAATTATTTTTCATTAGGGGAACGGAGAATATAACTCTCCACCAATTAAGGAGATAAAAGTATAATGGGACGAGTAAAAGCCGATATAGCAGATTCGCACCCGTTTCAAATAAGGTGGACATAGGCAATAGTCAAATGGGTTGTGGACAGGTATGAGTACTAAAAGTTGTACCCGTCGTGGGTGTATGGGTACTAAAAATTTATAATATAATTTTGAATTATGATCAATTTAGATGAGTGGGGCCATGGAGGGTAAAGAGTGAGGCGAATGGTGGATAGTTTGATACCAACGGATGGTGGAACAAGTGACAAACTGAGGGACGAGGCCACAAGTCCTACTTCCAAAAGTTTTCTTTACAAATTCATTTTCTTTAACAAAACAAATTTAACACCAAAACTATTAACGAGTTAAGATGTTACATTAATGACTCCAATTAACTAAGCACTAATTTACAGAGAGAGTTCGATAGCTATTAGTTTGAATTAAGTTTAGTCATTATGAATATCATACCAATTAAGCATGCATAAATACAATAAAAGTCACACTATATTATTTACATGAATTCTTAAATTTAATGACCACGACACATAATTAAATTAAATCAGGTGATCACTTATTTTAAACATAATAACCATTTACATGCATCGTACGAGAAATAATAAATCTAACATGCTTCTCACACTAATAATAACAAGATCCAATTATTTAACAAAAACATAACTATAATAACAAACCTAAACATGATACTATAACACATCTATACTATTATCTTATACACCTATGGTTTTCTATTTGTAGGACACGTGGCGGTTATTTATTAAAGCCATAAATTGAAACAAGAATAAGGACTTCAATTACACTACAATATGTAATCTAATATAATCTCATTTCAATTTTCATGACCTTTTTTATTTTGTAACCATCAAAATTCTGTTATGTTTTTAATCAACTAATAATTATCTCATTTAATTATCTATAGAATTAAGTGAAACCCCTTCTATTTGTCTATTGGTTTTCCCTCTCTTCCCAGTTAGTTGCAAAAGTCTACATAAGAGCTAAAAGATGTGATCCTCTCTCAATAGATGATCACCATTTTTCAGGCATCCTAATTTTATCCTTTATCCTTTATAAAAGTTTAATTAACACCTCACACAAATATAGGCTGCATTTCTTTCTTATATGTGGTTTGGTGTTTATAGCTCTCCTGTACTATTCCAAAAGGTTAAGGTGAGAAGATACTCAATTTATGATGCATGACATTTATGCATATTAGCATGTCTTTTGTTGATAAATATTGTTACTGTTTAATGGACTTGCATGCTGATTGGATAGGAAACTTTATGAAATATGCATTAGCTAGAATATGAGGACATCAAGCTCCTTTATTGTGAAGATTTGCACAAAAGGCTTCATATGATGGAGCAGGTGAGCAGGTCTCATAAGTAATAAATATGAAAATTGTCGTGGAGGAATTAGGAGAACTCACGTCAGCATGTTGTTTTAATAACAAAGATCCAAACAATGATCTAGATCGGTCTACTACATGTTTATGAATTGAGTAAAGGATGCAGACTCTTAGTTTATTTTGCAGCGTAACTTGGCAAAACAGTTCAATTTTAATAGCAAAGAATCCAGACGATGATATAGAGGTCTAGCATATATATTATGGACACACATTTGGCGCGTAATATGGCAAAATAGTTCAGTCTTGTGTGGGCAACTAATACTATTAGAAGTTGAAATTATATTTTTTCAGACTACACTCATAGTTGGATACAATCATAGTATCATATAAGATTTTTGTTGATTCGAAAACACATTCTGTGTTCATCGAACGCATCCAGTGTTCAACAAAACGTATGCTGGTGGTCGTGTAGGCCGTACTTCTGTAACACAATTTAGTGAAGTTCTAAATTTTATACGGAGTGTGACCAATGCTATGGTTGAAATGTTTCTTTTCCTAACTGCTTACCTTTTTAGGTTGATTACTATGTTTGAAATGGGTATTTCATATTCTATCCTTAGTCTGAATATGTTAGTGAGAGATTAACGTGTTAAAGATGAATGTAGTTGCATTAGACAGTTATGATTGTGTAATTTGATACATAGTACTAACAGTGAAACTTCTTCGGTGGATTTTTGATAATGATCGATAAACTATGTTGAGTAACAAAAAAGTTCAATTATTGTATAGCTTAATATAAATGTTGTGATAGATGACTCATAAAATCTTACGTTGTGGATTTACCTTTTGATCATCATTCACAAATGGGTAAAGAAAAACGACACAAACCGAAAGAAAGATAAAAGATAAATTTTAAAAATAAGACCACAAAAAACATTTAATCAAATTAAGATTTAAAGAGATTAGAGTTATATTTTTTTTTTAATTGGTTTGCTTAACTCCGTACAAGAAGACATTTTTAACTTAAATTATTATCTATAACAAATTAACAACCGTGCAAGTGCACGGGTTATAAGCTAGTAAGCATATATTCCCTCAACATTCCTCATCAATGGAGAAATAAAGTGGCGCCATTTTTAAACTTTAAGCACCTAACAACAGCTTACACCTTACTTACCTCCACTCTACCTTCAACTTTCAACCAACAAACTCCTTCCTCAATGGCCACCGTGGCACCATCCCTGCTCTCTCCTCACCCGAAAGCGCCGCCTTTTCGCCCTCGAAATTTCGACTTTTTCCGACCCATATACGCATTTCCTCACCATTTCCCAAAATCCCGCCCTTTCTCACACTCTAGACGTTATTTATCACGACCCAAATCGACCCCACTTGCTTTTATCAAGGTTTGGGTGGTGCATTTTGTGTTTTTTTGTATGCACGCAAGGTGTTTGATGAAATGCCTGAGTGAATTTTGTGATAATTTTGTTTTTTTTTGTATTGTAGGAAGGTGTTGGTCGATTTAAGAAGACGTTTGGTGATTTTACTAGCTTGAATCATTGGGTTGTGAGGGATTATTTTCGGCTTGTCGCTTCTGTTAATGGTTTCGAGTCTCGGATACAGAGTCTTTCTGATGATCAGGTTTGTGGATTACTTCATTGCTGGTGTTGTTTATGAAGGTGTGAGAAAGTTTGATACTTTTTGCTTTTTGGAGGATTGAAATTTGTATGTTTGATGGGTGGTTTTTAGTTGAAAGCAAAGACTGAGGAGTTTCGACGTCGGTTGGCTCTAGGGGAGTCCCTTGCTGATATTGAAGCTGGTCTGGATACTTAACTGACTGATAACTATGCTTTTGTTGTTGTTTAGTGGTTTGCTTATTTGTGACATTGTGATATATTGGTATTTGTAGAGGCATTTGCTGTTGTTCGTGAAGCGGCGAAAAGAACGCTTGGGATGCGTCATTTTGATGTTCAGGTATCCGCACAAAGACACGCATTGGATGTGTTTTCTTACTAGTGATCATCTGTGGTGGACTAATGTTGTAGTGTTGTATTGTGTTGCTCGATTGTAGATCATTGGAGGGGCAGTGCTTCATGATGGATCTATTGCTGAAATGAAGACTGGTGAAGGGAAGACACTGGTTTCCACTTTAGCAGCGTATCTCAATGCTTTAACTGGAGAGGGGGTACATGGTATGCATGATTGTTTAGTTTAGAATTAAGCTATGAACTAGAAAGCATGGCTTTGAACTATTCTGTTTTCCAATGATCTAAGTGACTAATGCTGTCTTATGGACTTTAATTGTTTCCTTGCTAGGTGAGAATGAAAATTATGTCTCGTCTAGTAGAGTGTGACTTCATCTTTAAGTCATTCTTTAGCATGATTAAAAGGGATATGAATCCCAATGTAGCAGATAATTGCACTGTTATGTTCTTGTTTTGTGTGATAATTAGTGAAAAGGACATTTTCTCTTGCTTTTCAATTCATCTTTCTAGCTCGTTTCAGTAAGTTCCCTGCTGATCTGGTGAATTTTCCGTTTGTAGTGGTTACTGTCAATGATTACCTTGCTCGTCGTGATGCTGAGTGGATGGGCGGGGTTCATCGTTTCCTTGGACTTTCAGTTGGCCTCATTCAGGTAGAATCGTTTTCTAGTTCAGCCTTTCCTTTTCTTTTATAACATTTGAAAGGTTCCTTGTAAATGGCTACGTGGATTTGTTTGTAAGTTATGCTGTTTGTGAATGTAGAAGGGAATGAAGGCCGATGAACGGAGATGCAATTATAGATGTGATATAACATACACCAATAACTCAGTATGTCGCTTTGTATTTTCATGCACCTTTTCTTTTACATTTAAGTTTCAACTCTGTGCTGGAACCCAACTAGCAGTTCTCTTATAGTTGTTATCATTTCACTTACATCCCCACATTTCAGAATCGAAACTATATGCTTTTTGTTTGGCATATCTTCAGGAACTTGGTTTTGATTATCTAAGGGATAATCTTGCTGGAACCAGTGGAGAGCTTGTGATGAGATGGTACTTTTCTGCATAATTATGTAGTTTCTGAGTAATTTATGTATGCTTTATGTTACTGAAATATTGTTAATGACAGGCCTAAGCCATTTCATTTTGCAATTGTTGATGAGGTCGATTCTGTTCTTATTGATGAAGGTAGAAACCCTTTATTGATAAGTGGAAAGGTAATGTTTGCCCTCTCATTGTCTTCCTGTAGTGTACTTCTAGTCAAACTTCTCTAGTAGGCATTAGCTACGTGAATATTTATGATCACAAGCATTCTTCTCAAAGACTTGTTACTTTATAAATTCAGGCCAGTGAAGATGCTGCCCGCTATCCAGTCGCTGCCAAAGTTGCTGATTTGCTTGTCCGGGGTATTGTGAGTCCTGTATATCAATTTGAAGCTGTCGGTACTTTTCATGGTTAGGTATTTATCATGACACAAATATGCCTTAAGTTGTGACTTTTGGTGCAGCACTATAGTATAGAGCTGAAGGACAATTCTGTGGAGCTGACAGAAGAAGGTATTTCTCTGGCCGAGATGGCTCTTGAAACCAGTGATCTATGGGATGAGAATGATCCATGGGCCAGGTGAAAATCAATTAATATTTACATTTCTCATTTTAACATATCTGACATATTTATAGACCAGTTTAATACACTACGCAGTACGTTTGAGTACTTGGAGCGGGTACGAGAACACAATTTCCCGGTTAGTTAGTGAAAGTTAGCGTAAAATGAAACAGAGAATGTTAGTTCACTGCCACATTCCAATTCGACGGTTCGGGGCCATGCTACGCATGTGTGTTAGTGTTAGTGTTAGTGTTAGTGTTAGTGTGTGTGAGTCAGAGAGAACTAGGTAACACTGGTAGGAATATGTGCAATGGGACAGTAAGCATGAAATATTTTTAGTCCAGAACATCCCTATATCATGTAGTTTCTTGTAATGTTCATAGTAGTATAGTACTAATGTCTGTTGTATTCAACATCGTTGATCTCTGGTTAAACTGCATGTATGTTTGCTCTTATTAAATTGTCTTATTATGGATGTTGAAGTAACCAGAACATGTTTTTACAATTACTACTTATTGACCCCCTCTGCTAGCTATGTCCTAATTATTTTGTCAGTCAAAGCTACTGTGTTCTGTAAAGCTATCGTATATCTTGTCATGTATGCTTCTGTTATTCATGTATCTTACGTACGTTGCCATTAAGTTTGATGCTATACTGCAGCTCATCGTCCTGTATGTTTTTTCATTTTGTTTGTTGATTGAGTTTGCACATATTGCATTTTGCAGGTTTGTTTTGAATGCTTTGAAGGCCAAAGAGTTCTATCAACGAGATGTTCAGTACATAGTTAAGAATGGGAAGGCTCTCATCATCAACGAGGTAAACATAAATTTTCTGATCTTGCCTTATTTTAGTTGTCATTCCCTTTGATTTGCTATTGCTTTGCAGTATGCTGTCTTTCTTTTTATGGACATATATTGGTTTTCCTTTTCTTTCCCCACTTTTTAGCTTTTTTTTTTATAGTTTTTTGGAAGGGGTGCATATTGGCGATTAGATGGTTTTCTGACTGAGGTTCCAATATAGCACCCAAAACTTTGTGTTGCTGACATATTCACTTGTGATTGCTTGATATGGAGGATTGGAGGCATACCATTTGGTGGCAACTTATCTGGTTTTTAGGGTCTCTGGTATACTGTTATTGTACTGTAACTCAAAGAAAGCTCACAGTTAAAACCATGAGAAACAAGAACATTATTCAGCTTGTTAGACCAATTCGGACCCTTTAGGGCAAAAAAGATCCCTAAACTACTTTAGTACAGCTAGTGTTAGTAGTCAAAAAGAATGCCGTTCGCCCCTTCGCGTATGATAATGATAATTCAAAATTGGATGGAGAAGGTGGTTGCTTGCAAATGCTAACTCTTGGTTAATAGTTAAATTTTAACTTTCACTCAACCCCCGTTTAGAACAAACAATTTGGTGTGTTTTGTTTGGTATTTAATGCTTTCCCTTTGTTTCTATTTCAACTCTTGGGTCTTGTTTAATCGGGTGCAAATGTGTAATGCAATCACCATTGGAATCACCCAAATTAGCCTAAAAAAGATGGGGAAATTAGGAGAAAGAGGGGGAGTTGCAATTACCATTACAAGCTAAGAGCTCTCATAGTATAAACTCAAGTAATAGTCAATGAAAAGCAAAACCTATGTAATCACCATTACATGAGTGGATGAAATCAAACTCATCCCCTCCATGTTAGTCTCCTCCCTCCCCTTCATTCTCAATTCTATTTGAACTTTAAAAGGTCTATTACATTACAAAGTTGATTACACCCAACCAAACGTAGCCTTGGTGTGAGGCAGGGTTCAGTGACAACAATTTTAATTGTTTAAGTTCTGCTGTAGTTCGTTTCTGTGTGCTTCTCATATGAACGTTTCTGTCAAACAGGATTTTAGGAGGTGATTATACGAATTGTTACTTATATGAATGTTTAAAATTTGCAAAGAATAGGGTAGCTATGCTCACTTCAATTTGTTGCAGCTGACAGGTAGATATGAAGAGAAAAGAAGATGGTCTGATGGCATTCATCAGGCTGTAGAGGCAAAGGAAGGTCTGAAAATTCAGGTACACTGTTATTCTTTTCGGGGTTAGGTTTTATTGTGCATCATGTAACTGGTACTCATCTTTGTTAATTTAATCTCTGCTCCTTATATTCTTCAATTCAGGCTGATTCAGTGGTTGTGGCGCAAATCACATATCAATCGTTGTTTAAGCTATACCCAAAACTATCAGGGATGACTGGAACCGCAAAAACTGAAGTATATATATGCAAATACTTATATGGTTTATTAGTGAGATAGCAAGTGTTTTTCACTGTTCTGATGAAACTTTTTTTTTCACAGGAAAAGGAGTTCCTAAAAATGTTCCAAATGCCTGTTATTGAAGTCCCGACAAATCTTTCAAATATCCGAAAGGATTTACCCATCCAAGCTTTTGCCGTAGGATTCTATACTTGTGAATTTCATTTGCCTAAATCTTGTCCATGAAGAATTTAGGTAAGACTTGAGAATACTAATATTTCCGTATTATTCATTGCTTTAGACTGCACTTGGAAAATGGAAGCATGTCAGCGAAGAGGTGATGTATATGTTCAGTTTGGGACGACCTGTTCTGGTGGGCACAACTAGGTAAAATCTGGGACATCTTATAGTCTGGGTGTGATTTCTGTAAAAATCATGGTGTTTTTGGAGGAAGTCAACCGTTACAAATTAGCTAATTTATACTCCCAGAACAAA
Organism: Corrigiola litoralis; assembly: GCA_901111285.1. Taxonomy (NCBI): domain Eukaryota; kingdom Viridiplantae; phylum Streptophyta; class Magnoliopsida; order Caryophyllales; family Caryophyllaceae; genus Corrigiola; species Corrigiola litoralis. Next base: position 20,129 of record CAAKMY010019507.1, on the reverse strand, counting down.
AGAAAGCGATAAATAAATAAATAAAGATAAGAAAGCAAAAGAGTTAGCTAGTTTCTTTTATACACATGATCTTTATCAAGATATTTAAAAGGTAAGCAATGGAGGAAGAAGCAGTGTAGATGTGCTCTCTCTGCAACAGTTTATGAGCTATGGCAAGAGAGGAACTCGAGGCTCTTTTCTGAAAAATTTAGTACAGTGGAGCAGCTTGTTCATAGGATCAAGTATGTTGTTTGTGTTAGGATGTTCTTTTGTACTAGAGGTATAGAAGAAAGTACTGTTTCTGAGGCTTTGCTTGCAGTTTAGTGCTGCAGTTCTGCTCTCTTGGTTAGTCTTTTTTTGAAAGATTAGGGACCTACTTGGTTGCCTTTAGGTTGTATCATCTTTGGTTCAATTTAATACACCCTAGTTCTCTTTCAAAAAAACTAGTTTCTTTTATAGATGTAATCAACCAGATTTTTTGCATTTTAGGTTCATGGTATGAGACTCTTAGTTCTGTACACTGCAGGGTCCATCTCTAAGGCTGCCAAGATACTAGATGATGCTCAAACACTCTTAACTAAACAATAGGCATACTTGAAATGCCTGAAAATATCTGAATTGGACCCTTCAAGTTATTTCTGTGTCATCTCCAAGCTGAAAAACCTAGGTTGTGTCATACACTTCCTTAATTTTAGCATTTTTACTTTGTTTTATGTTCGTCTTCGTCACACATGTCCATATACTAGTAGTATACATTACTGTATATCCATAAGCCAAGTTTGCATCACCTTAAAGCTTCACGAGAGCCTGATGTGGCAGACACCTTTGGTAATTTAGCAAAGGACCGAACTTCCTAGATACTTGTTATATGGATAGCATTGGGATTGCGCAGCTGATAGTTCCTTTTGTTTTGTCCCAGCTGGTTTTCTGTTGCCTTACTTAATGCGCTGGCCCGCTGGGGGAGTTTGGTTCCCATGGAAGTCTTTACAATCATTTCCACACATTAGTCATGTTTCTAGTTTAAGCTGATTCAATTCCTAGATCATCTCCTTTCTTAGCTTGCGAATCCCCTCCGACAAGTGGCGACTGAACCCTAGGGTTTTTTTCCTGTATCCCTCAAATGCCTCTTAATCTTCTCTACTCTCTTATCATTTGTCATGAATCCTTGAGAAGATAAAATTTGTTAAATCTAGAATTAGGTATAAGAAAAAGTGATGACGAGTTATGCATTACTCTAAAATGAAGTGTCTTCCCACAATCCAATGTCCACTAGAGCTTTTTCAATCATATGATTGAGAAATAAAAGGTTTTGGCTCTCCAGGTTGTCGGCCTAGGGAACATCTTGGTAAGGCAAAGGCCAATTTAATATTGTGCAACTTGGTAAGAAGCCAACACAGCTATCTAGCACATTTAAGTGATGTTCACAACCTTACTCTACGCTACAGTTCATGATACGGAAATAGGACGAGTGAGATGTTTGGCCGTGCCTTCTCAGCTATCTAGAAGGCTTAGGGATGATGGTGGGACTGAAGTAGTGGATCATGGTAGATAATGTGCAACGGGAGATCTATAAAACCGCTGGAATTAGTAGTTTCCAATTTCTGGTGCCTAAAAAACAGCAAAGGCCAACATGCTGATAGCATTTTCAGACTGATAGAGGCATTTGCTGTGACTATACGACTGATGGAGGGACCAATTGTTAAACAGTATACCAGACATAGTTTTCATTCCTTGTTTAGATGGATATTGAACGGGTAGACTCATATCAAGGAGAAAAGTGATAGGTATTGAGAAGCTTTGCAGGCTTTGGGGAGCACAATTCATGAAGTGAGAAGTTTGACGAACAAGATGTATGTAGAATGAGTTTAAGATAAGATTGAGGATCTATGAGCAATCGATAGCTTATTGCATGAGATTGGTACATGGACTTGTAACGTGAACATAATAACGTTTTCTTGAAAGATTTCTTTCCCAGACAAATGTTTCTTGCTCAATTTTCAAAATTTTTGGTTGGTATAGAAAGAGGACATAGTTCCCGTATATGTTGTTTTTTGTTTTGCTGGAACATGATGAAACAATATGGAGGTTGCAGAATCGAAATTAGCATCTGTTGCAAGGTTCAATAACATTTGGTATGGATGGTTGGCATCTCCCCTGACAGGAATGGGAGCAGTCCCCTGGCTTACCTGTTATCACATATCCTGTTACAGCTGCCCACCTTATAAGAGGATCTTATAAACCAACTATTAATTATTTAAAAAAAAAGGAAATATCCATACCATTTGGTTTTAGTCATTAGAATATGGATGTCCCATTTGCTAACATCCTTTTCCTGGTTGGTGTTTTTTTTTATTGAGGTACTAAAATAGTGATATGAGTAGGCTCTTCAAGGAAGTGGGCAGCGAGTAGTAATCATTGTGGTTCTGCGAGTTGGAGATCTGGATTTCCTAACTAGAAGTAGATGTTAAGGAAGTACTGCTTGCTTTTGTGTCCCCATGTGTCCCTCCTCTGCTGTCCACATATTGCACTTTATTTTATTTATCTTTCAAAACTTAATTCTGTTATGTGATAACAAACCTTGAAATTGCTTAGATTAAGCTGTTGAACAGGCTCAAAATCATTTGCTTGGTTCCTAGGCTTGAGTTAATGATATGAAGAGTTTTTTTTAATGCCCTGGACAGCTTGCTCTCTTCTTGTCTTCATGTCATCTGGGGTTGCTAAAGTAGTTATCATGACCGTCACCAATGGATGCCTTTCTAAATGTGCACTTATTCAATTTCTACAGTCTTGAATGAGATTTCTGATCTTATACAGTGTTCAGAGCTCCGAACATCTGTCCAATCTTCTCAAGTATCGAAATATTCCACACAATGTGCTTAACGCACGACCAAAGGTGATTTTTCTGCATTCTTGCAATTGTGTTAAAATGGTTTCCTAGCGTATGTGACATTTCTCGAGGTTGATTTTCCTCTTTTTGATCTGCTTGCCAGTATGCTGCTAGGGAAGCTGAAATTGTTGCCCAAGCAGGGAGGAAACATGCCATAACAATTTCTACAAATATGGCTGGCAGAGGCACAGACATTATTTTAGGAGGAAACCCTAAAGTAGGTATATTTTTTTTCAAGAAAAAGTTGATAGAAATTTTTTCATAGAAATTAATGTTTAGCACAAACCACATTTGCTGAGTTCATTATGTGCTTATGGATATAATGGGGACTAGGCGTCGTCGGATACACGTCTGTACAATTGGCCTGAGTAGTCCTTAAAATAAGTGGTATCTGGTTTCTGTTTCATACTTTATTTGTTAGAAGTGATTTGGTTTCCGTAGATACTAATCAAATGAGCTTGTGCTTGTCTGTGATTAGATGCTTGCAAGAGGAATATTAGAGGATAAATTGCTCCCGTTTCTATCTCAAGAAATTTCGGAATTTGAGATTGATGGTGAACCGACTTCAAAAAAGGTATTGTCTTATGGCAGTTGGCAAAAAAGCAGCAAATTTATCTCAATTCTATAACTTTTGCAGTATTTCTTTTTGTAGGCTTTATCAAGAGTCAATATTGGACCATCATCCACAGCTCTTCTTGAGAAGGCATCCTTGATTGGTTGGATTCTTATCATCCTTCACTTTTGGGATATGTAATGCTTATGTTATTTTCTATTTAGTTTTTATATGGTTCTTGTCATTGCTAACATATTGCTTAATACAGCCAAATATGTTAGAAAAAGCGAGGTTAAGGGCTGGACATATCAGAAGGCGAAGTCTGCAATATCTGAGTCTATCCACATGAGTGAGTCAGTTGATTCAAGGGAGCTACAGAGGCTTGCTGAAGAAGTATCTGAAATGTACCCGCTTGGTCCTACTGTAGCTCTTGCTTATCAAGCAGTACTTAAGGATTGCGAATTACATTGCTCAAATGAAGGGGATGAGGTCAAACGACTTGGTGGACTTCACGTCATTGGAACATCTTTGCATGAGTCTCGGAGAATAGATAACCAGGTGACTGACCATTTGACTTGCTTTTGACTTCTGTGTGGTTTAGTGTCTATTGTGAAAGACAATTGATTTTAAACATATTGACAAATAATCAAGCTGCTCTGGACATTGGTTTTCTTTTTTATTATGCCCTTTTTCTCCCTTTCCCGTGTAATTGATCCTTTGCAAATTTGGGGCTGTAAAAATCGCTTATGGAGTATAAGTTAACACAAGAATAGAACAAATAGGTCACCGTTATTGCTCTCTGTGTCAACTCTTATGTTTCGCCTTGGTTTGCTTTTTGACTTTTTTTTTTTTACTTTCTAAATGGGGTTAAAAATAAAACAGGAGGTAGCAAGAAGCAACGACTAATCATTGATGACATTAGAAACTTAGAAAGTATCAAGACCAATATGTCAATAACAGGAGGTACAGCTGATAAACAATTTTTTTTTATTGGTTTGCAGGCTGTCACATTGTAAATTGTTTGCAACTTGGACTTAGAGATTCTAGATTCTATCCTATCAGTCCTATCACGTAACCTTGTACCTCTTACTCTTCAGTCTTGTGGCTCATTTATTCTTGAGACATTTATTTTAATTGGTAAGACATTAGGGAAGGAAGTGTCCAATTTTATAAGTCATACTGCCTCTTTTTCCAAAAAAAAATGTAATAATTACTTTTTTATTTACAAATACTTTCATATAAGTATATTTCTATTATTTATTCAATTATATATATTGGGTTATTAGTATTCAAGATATGATGTCAAATAGACAAATAGTGCCAAATAGCAAATGTGGGGAAATGAGTGGATCAGAGGTAGTAACAAGCTGATAGACTCCGCAAGCTGGTAATGGATATACTAAATGTCTCATCTATGGCATTCTATTTCTTGTTTGCTTTCCTGTACCATATACCCGGGATACAGAGTAAGAAAGGCTGATTTCACTTGAATCCTGGAGATAGAGGAAGAACTATAATTTCTTATGCTGTCGTTAGAGGACCATAGGATTCTGTTACTTGAATCCTTCATATGTGTCGAAAATTGTATCCGATACCTTAAGTAAATATAGATACTTGGTTATGATCCTTTAAATATATATGAAAACCCTATGAATGCTTGCTGTATCAGTGTTGGTAACTTCTAATGAGCTCGACACTCTAAGAAGTCTGATTGTCTGAATAACGGAGTTATGGGAAGGCTGGCATTTAGATCTGAGCTGCTGTCTCTCTCTTTCTCCTCCAGCTTGCATGAATTTTGTACTCTTTTATAGTTTTATAATAATTTCGCATCTGTAAAATGAATATTAAGATTCAAGATAGCACGTGCACTTACATTGTACGTTAATTGTTGAATATTTTTTTGACCTGGAGATGATATTGGCATGTGTTGTTGGGGTGGTGGAGGCCAAAATCATCTTTTCCTTTCGGCTTCACTAATGGTGGAAGAAAAATGTTAACAGAACTGGACATGACATCTATACGAAATCTTATTTTTTAAGGATAATAAAGTTTCATCTTCCACTGTTCGTGTTTCTCCCATATCGTCTTTTCTTAGTGGTATGTTGCTTGTTGACAGCTTCGTGGCAGAGCAGGTAGGCAAGGAGATCCAGGATCAACAAGGTTCATGATCAGGTACCCATATTGCCTTGTTTTGATTTTCGAGGATATCTTGATGCTTATGATTTTAAAGTTTCTTGAGATTTTCCTTGAATTCGTTAAAAATGGAAGAGACAAGGCAAGACCTTTTTCTGTGAATGGTAATTCAGACTTCAGAGTTGCTTAGATGTCTATCTTTCTTTGAAAATGAAAATATCGGGGAAGTTGAAGCCTATCTTGGTGTTGACACAATTCGCTATGAGATTCTACCTAAAAGTGTGGTCTGACTCTTAAGAAAGAAATACCATCCCTCTGATTTTGTGTTCTGTCGTACTCCATATACCTACCTAGGGTGTCAATAGCTGATATCTATAAATTGAAGGCCAAAATGTCTAAATGAAGGCTCAAGTCACTGGGGCTGTTAAATGAGAACGAAGGCTGAGTCAGAGTGAACATTTTGTGTTCTTTTTTAGTCATGAAGGCTGTGTTACTGCTGGTTGTCATCTTGAATGACGGTACAGGTTGCCTAACTTAATTACCATGCTTAGCAGGCTATTTTGGCCTAACTTTTGTTGGACTTATAGCTTATGCGACTAGGGGACAGCATTGTGGACTCATCTTACAAATTATTTTCTAGATTAATTCTCATTTCTCTGTAAATTTGCTGGAGTGAGCTTTACTGTCAACTAATTAGAATTGAAGTATATTTCATTGTTGTGACTTTGTTCACAAGCCCTGATCTTGTAATAAGCCTTGATGTTTCCTGTATTTTTGTGGGAAATGAGTATAATCTTATTCTGTAACCAAAAGGATGGCAATGAGCCATCTGGTAATTCAGCCTAACCCTATAAGATTACAACCAAGGCCTAGGCATAGCTGGGTTGGGTGCAAAGCAAGAGAGAAACAAATCACAGCACTGCCACCAAAATCCAGCAACCCTCCTGCTCATGTGTTGTTTTGAACGTAACACAAGATTGAAAGATAATAGTTCTAACAATAACATCTTCGTTAAGATATAGGCACTACTTGAGAGGATGTCTTATACTCTTATCCTCTTTCTTTGTACTGGGACTGTTGCTGAATATTTCTTGTCAATATAAAAGAAAAACCATCTTTGTTATAAAAAATTGATATTTTTAATCTACTCATTAAGACTAATCAAACAAGATCCCACATGGCTATATTTTATCTTATATGTTGGAAAGATTTCCGAAATAAGTATTTGTTCATGAATAGTGTCCAAAAAATAACTAAGAAGAATAAATGGAAATGGAGGTAGTATAATTTATACCATTTCATACAATTGCTGTTTCAAGATTCCGAAAAATCTATTGTTTTTTTTGGAAATGACTGTGATACAGTGTTAAGCGTCATTATGCAATTTTACTGGAGTAAATAACTGTATAAGTTGGTGGTGAAATGCTAATTGTGGATATGATACTGGCTTATTACTGTTCACTTTAACAGCTTGGAGGATGAAATATTTCAAAAGTTCAACTTTGACACTGCGTGGGCTGTGACACTTATATCTAGAATTACAGATGGCGAGGATATACCAATCGAAGGCGATACTATTGTTAAACAGGTGGCTAGTGGATAATTTCATGTCTCATTGCTTTATACATTACTTTTACTTCTCTAATTTCGAATTACCTCTGTCATGGATGAAGCTTCTCGCCTTGCAAATAAATGCTGAGAAGTACTTTTTTAACATCAGAAAGAGCCTGGTTGAGTTCGATGAAGTTTTAGAGGTACGGTCATATGTTTTTTCTGATTGGAGTCCTGACTCAGTTTCCAAAATTGTCTCTATTTCTTTACATCAATTGGGCGATGGTTACCGGTTAAAATAAACGTATTCAATAATTGATTGCCCCCCCCCCTCCTCCCACAATCACCATGCATTGCTTCCAGTGATAGTTCGAAATTAATTCTATATTAAGGTGACTATATGTGCAAACACTTTTGTACATAACTTTGTAGTTAAGACAGGTACATCTAATAAGACAGGGTTAAGTTACACCTTCAATGAATTGAAGTCACCCTGCCAATTGAATGAAGTCACCCTTTATGATAGCTAAGACACTGCACTACTGCAGTATTTAGTCAAAGTCTCTTTAACTGTATAAAAGGTCACCCTAGCACATGTCTTATGTGATATGTCTTACGCTTGAACTTTTCAATATTAAGGAAAATGATCAGAACAGTAACCATCAATGAAACGAAATGTTTGTAACTGACCACCAAAGTTTTATGTTATAAGAAAGCAAGGAACTTGAAGATTTCTGGGCAGCAAATGCACCTTATGGCACTATCCGATGAGAAAATGACCTAATCTGACTGATTTGCCTCCATACTTTCTCTCTCTCCCTTGCTTCACTTTCTTAAAACCAAAAACTACATCACAGATGGCTTTCAACTGAAGAACAAATGAGAATGAGTGCTATGGTTTCTGATCTTGAAGAAGCCAAATATAAAGAGAAAGTAAGTTAAGATGGGAATCAGGTATAATACACCTAGGAGGCAGAAATCTAAGGGCAAATCAAAGTAGCTTTCCACTGGGGAGTTCTGTAAGGTGGTTTTACCAGCTAAGTGAAACCATGAGTTCTGTGCTTTCTTGATAAAATAATTAGAATTAACTAAGTTGGTCTTCAAAAAGACACTCCTTATTTAGGTGGTTTCTAACAGTTTCTTTGTATTTAGTGACACTAACATTAATCAATCAAATGTATGTCTTCCGGGTGCGTGCCTTTACCTCTGGCTTTGTCCTTCAGCTGCAAGACCTTTATCTTACCGCCCCTCGTGTGTTTAAAATGCTGCCCTTCTCACATTGAGCATATATTTACTCAATTAGATAATTGCCTATATACATTTTCGTGTTTTTTTGTATGCACGATTTCTAGAAAATGAATCTCATTTTCATGGAAGATATGGATGCCATATATCTGGGTAAAAGAAACTACATTAACAAAAATGATGACTTCCCTTCCATGGTCCATCTCATGGTCCTTTTGGCCACTTTCCAACAGAAAAAACATGGTGACAAATATGAGTTGCATGTGAATCATTGATGACATCTCTTACTAGGCAGGCAAGTTTCTCTTTGGGTTTGGTTATGTGTAGCTTTTGGAAGTCCAAAGCCCCATCTTGGGTGCAGGATTTTTGTTGGACTATGGCTCTTGGGAAAATCAATACTAATGCTATTCTTCAACTTAGAAGGTCTAGTGTTGCTCTGAGTCCTGATCTTTCTGTGATGTGTGGGAAGGATTGTGAAACAGGCTAGATTTGTTCTTCAGTGTCACATGGCTTCTTCTCTTTTGATAAGGTTGATTTGTCTTCATCAGGAGCAATGAGCCTGTCCTATTTCAGATCTCTTTTGTGGGTCTTGGTAGTGTAAGGAGAAGTTGCTAAGTAATTGTGCTGCTCTTGCAGTATTCTGGTGTATTTAGTTAGAGAGGAATTCACGCATTTTCTCTAAAAACATCACTCTTTGGAGTACATTTAGGGAAGGGTATTATACTTTGCTTCACTTTGGGCAAAGGCTGCTGGAGGCTTTAAAGGGGTTCCAATTACTCTCTCCTTCAGAGGAGATAGGCTAGTTTTGAGCTCTTGGCTAGGAGGACGTCTTGCCCTCTGATGCATTGTTTTAATGTTATACTTAGAATCATTATTAGTCACTTTAAAAAAAAGAGTTGCTTGTTCTGAAAGGAAGTACTGTTTTGACATAGCAACTCAATCTACTTCATGAAAATACAAGTCATTCATTATACCTTCTATTATTTTGTTCCAGGTTCAAAGAAAGCATGTGTATGACCTTAGGCAGTTGATTTTGGCTGGCGATGCTCAAAGTTGCTCGGAACATATTTTCCAGTGAGTTTATTTGAACGTTTAGTGTTAAAATTCTTTGCCATTGTACATTTCGTGAGTCAATCTGTTCAAGAAATGTATGTTCTTTTTCCCTTTTTCATGTTGGACTTTATTTCATGTGTGAATGAGCCATCGTTTGCTTAGTACTTTGATCTAAGATCACCTGTATCATTACCATCACCATATTCTCTGTGCATGCATGCATGTGAAAGCTGCTGGTGTGCCAGCAAAGCTTTCAATCAACCTGCGATTGGAATGTTAGAACTCTGATAAAGATATGTTAAAGTAAAACTATCTCTATGATATAGGTGAGGTTTCCTCTCTTGATAATTAGGAGAACTGGTTATTGTGTCTAAATGCGTGCGGCTCAACTATGCCCTTCCCCTCCCCTCCCCCCCCCCCTCCCCCCAGGTTTTTTTCAATCCTTCTGACACTTTTTGCTTACAGATACATGCAAGCTGTGGTAGATGAAATCGTACTGGGTAGCGTTGATCCTCACAAGGTACTTCCTCCGTTTCTTTTTT
>CAAKMY010019507.1:0-10011 GCA_901111285.1 Corrigiola litoralis | reverse complement strand
AAAAGCAAATGGGAAGAAAATAAAGTAACGGAGGAAGTAGTTAATAGTTCTAGAGCTCTGATACTTCTTTATCATCCATGTTTTGTATATTGCAGTTTGTTTGAGCACTTCTAACTATCTAATCGACCACTTACTTTTGGTAATGTGGAACTAGTGACCTTTTAGCTCATTGATGAAATAAGGGTAAGAATGAGGAATTAATTTATTTTCTCTTGTATCTTGTTAAATAGCACCCGGGTGGGTGGAACTTACAGAAAATCTTGAAGGAGTTTGGCATTGTAGGGGGAAAGCTATTGAATGGTGAGTTTATTTAGTTACTTCTGTATTTTGGTCCACCAAATTAAGAAATGGTATAAACCTAGAGCGCTATATAAAGCCTTGATCCTAATTGCTTAATTTTTTTCAGATTTATTTGCAGGAACCACAGAGGTAGTCCTACTGAATTCCCTTTTGCAGTATGATGCTTCACCTTCCGTGGATTTCAGTTCTACTTTGCCTCCTGATTTGCCAAGACCTCCAAATGCCTTCAGAGGAATTCGGAAGAAGACGACTTCTCTCAAGCGTTGGCTTACCATATGTGCTGATGATTCAATCATGTGAGTGCATAACTATGGTTTTGTGTGATCTTATAGCAGATTTCCACATGGAAAGATTAGCAAAAGGAATCCAAACGTTTATAAATAATATTCAACCTCATGACTTGGAATGAAAATTATCTAAGGTTTCAACCTTTGTCACAAAAATACAACAACAAAGCCTTAGCCTTAGCCTTATTCCCAAATTGATTTTGGGTCGGCTAGCGTGAATTGTCAATAGGAATCATTCAAATTTTAAAAAAAATTTCTTCGAAGAAAATGTGTTTAAAATTAATTTTCAGAACAAATATGCAAAAGTATAATCACAAAGTTTTAAGTTAAAAATATTAGGGCCTTTCATCAACATAACCCCCCCCCCCCCTCACTTAGCGCTATCAATAGTTATACTTTCATCAAGCCCAAAACACCTCGTCTCACCCTCTATAGCTCTTATCCATGTCATCTTAGGTCTCCTTTACCCCTCACTACATCTGCAGTACTCCATTCCTCAATCCTCCTAATAGGTGTATCACAAGGTCTTTTTTTCAGATCTCCAAACCAACGTATGCGATTCCTCGTATCTTATCCTCAATAGGTGTGACTCCCTTATGCCTGATTAGCTCATTCCTCATTTGGTCTCTTATAGTATTCCCACATGTATCCAACAAAACATACGTATCTCGGTCATATGCATCCACTGAATATTGGACCTTTTCACCGCCCACACACTCAGTGCAATACAATCAAGTAGGCCTAATTGTTGCGCGATAGAATTTGTTTGTAATCTCAGATTAAAAATCCAGTAGCCCTTTACCTCTTTAACCAACCTGCCTTCGCTATGTGAGTTACATTCAATTCCCCATGTTTCTGAATTACAGAACCCAAATAACGGAAAAAAGTTACTCATCAAAATAATCTTGCCATCTAAGGTTACCTCACCTCATCCATACCTCTTTAGACTTTTTAATTTGCTTTCCATATGTTTAAGTTTTGCTTCTACTTTCCTGAAACCCCTTGGTTCCAAACTTCCAATATGTCTCCAACAGGCACCCTGGTATATCATTTGGAATTGACCTTGTTAGTTCATCTTATTGAAAATGCACTGAGCGCCAAATGACTTCAAATAATATTCCACTAGATTAAACTTGTAGTGATGATTAGTTGGACGCATTTATATTTTATTGGCATATTCTTTTGTCTTCCCTAATAAAATTCTTCTCCCTCACTGCTGCTCCTGTCTTTGGAAATCTCCGATAAGATCACACCTACACTGCCAAGTTGCAACCACTGTTAGTGTCCCATCACCATGTATGTTAGGTAGTCATTACCATCACATTCTCTTTTCTGTCTTTAACTATTCACAGTAAGAGTCGAAAGAAAACTTCATCAGTTCATCTTACTTATATGAACAACAGAAACAAGAAAAACCACAACAAAAGTAGTCTTCAATGAGAAAAAAAAAGTGTGAGAAAGAGAATTGAAGAAATAAAGAGTGACTGAAAATGGGCTTTTTAAGGTTTGATGGGCGAGATAGATGTCAAAGGTAGAAAAAGCTCTGGAAGGAGAGCGACTTATGGCAGGGCAATTTCTAATTTTTTAATGAGGCATTCATATTTTTTTTGTGGGTGCAGATGTGGGCAGGAGAGAAGGACATTTAAAGGCAAAGTAAAAAATAAAGCAAAATATAAGAAACAGTGTTTTTCTTTATACTTTTTTCCTAATGATATTTTTTTAAGAAGCATTGTGGAAATGGTAATGTTAAAACCAATGGCAAACCATCTTTATAACACGGGTTGAAATGTTGGATTATTATCATATTTGTCAAAAGGTGATATATCTATTTGACGATGGACAAAACAAGGGTTTCCTTTTTGTTAAGTTTGATGTGCTCTATAGATTAATATGATATGTCAAAACAGGGATGGGAGATACCGAGTGGTTATCAACTTCTTGCGCAACTACCTTGGAGAATTTTTAATTGCTTCATATCTTCACTCCCTAGAAGAATCTGGTTATGATGATACGTATGTGAAAGAAATTGAGGTGTGTATGTTCTATTGCTTTACTGCAAGTTTCTATTTGGAAGTAGATCAAGCCATGATCCATAATCAGTTTATAATTGTGCTTGCATCATTATGAGCGTGAGTTATTTTGGTTGCTTTTTTTGAGTGATTATTCTGAAATGGTTCAGGGTCTGCTTCGTGATGGTTCGTAGAGCATTTGATAGGAACAGCATCGACGTTTTGGTTGTTGACCACATGTTTGTATACATTGTTTATGGGATGTCATGATGCCATGTCTGTTCCAGAGCAAGATGTCTTGCTCCACGGTCCTTTCCGTGTCTAATTTGTGTCAAACTTCCAGCTTAGTCATCTATAGCCAAGTGTCTCTCTGGGTATTTACGGGAAAGGCCCTGCATTTAATTAAATATTTCGAATCAGAGAAAGCTGCCTAGCTGGGAGCAGTTTGTACAGGGATGATCGTTACCTTGTACTTTGAGCTGAGCTTGCTTTTCAGGGGTCATGCCTAGTATATTAGCCTACCAATAGGATACAGAGGCTTGTTGTTCTTGCTTGGTTTAATGTTGTTGAAGCGTTAGTGTATACATTTAGGTATTTTAGCTTCACAAAAATTGTAGTTTGGATCTCAGTAATTGGCAGACTTTCTTTAAGGCTTTAGCATGAGGCATATTGATCTCGTTAGCCAACATGAGAATTAGACTCATGAACTATTTTTTGCTAGATGACTGCACGAGCGTCTGGAAATGTTTTCTATGGTTCGATCTGAGCAGTACTGAATCGTCTTTTGCAGGTCCCTGATCATGCATATAGTCTCTTCTTGCAGGGATGATTGGTCGGTAGTCTTAATGCACTTTTTAACTTCACAGTTTTGTTTTATTTTGAAAATGCAGAGGGCGGTACTAATCAAGACTTTAGATTGTTTCTGGAGGGATCATCTTGTCAATATGAACAGGCTTAGTTCAGCGGTATGTAGACTAGCTTCTTGTGGTTATTATCTCTTTCACTTTAATTCACTATATAAGGCTCATGTAACAACATGCAGGTGAATGTCAGGAGTTTTGGGCACAGAAATCCACTTGAAGAATACAAAATTGATGGTTGTAGATTTTTCATCTCTATGCTCAGTGCGTTTAGGAGGCTCACTGTAGAATCACTGTTCCGGTATTGGGCATCCCCAATGGAGTCTCAGGAATTATTTATATCATGATAGAAGGAACTATGACAAGTACCAAGTATGTGACACCTACTCCTTTGTTCCTGATTTACTATTTGCCTTTGCTTTATTTTAGAAGTTGTTCCAAATTTTCTCTTTACTCGTGGTTGTCAGGAGTCCAGGACACTCTAGGAGTTGATAAGTTTGGCTATAACCCTTACTAGTTGTCGCCTATTCATGATAATTCGTTGCTAACAGATGTCTGTCGGGCTTCAGTTCTCTCAGCTGGTCCTATATGAGGATTGTATGCTTTGAAGCAGAACCATCCCCAAGTCATCGTAGTTTGCTTTTCTCCCTTCGGTAGATTAGAGTTTCATTCTGATGAACTCGAGCGGTGTCTTTGTAGATAATATATGACCACAGAACAGGTGCAACACAAGGTTTGCCGAGCCCTCAGACAGGAGAACCGGGACTCCAGTTGAACAGAACATAGCTGAACAAGCAGCCTATTTTGGCTTTTGGGAAGCAGGGTATCTGGTATTATTTTTGCTTGCAATTGATGGTTACTATAATCTGGTACATCAAAATCAGTCCCCGAGAGTAGGATACTACCACACATCTTAGCTTTTGATTTGCTTGTGTAAATATTGATAAGCAAGTAACTGCATGTCTGCATGTAAGCATAATGTATCAAACACTCCGTATTGTAAATCACTCTATCAGTTAAATTTGCTTGGAATTTGCCATTTGTTGCTTACATGAAAGCCATCTTAAATATTTTGAATCAGTCTATCTAAAATGTTCAGTTATGTACGAAGTAATATATAACAAAGACTGACAAATTGTCAATTGTAAATCAGTCTATCGGTTTTGTTTAAAAACCCCTTCTAGTAGGGCAGCTTTTCCGACGGGAAATCGCCTGAGAAGACGAAGACTTTGCTCACAAGAGGCCAAGAGGGTAACAATCTCGTCATGATTTCCGATTGAACTTTTATCGAATGGGCTCTTAGATAAGAGTTTGCTGAGGCTCATTGCATTGCTCCAAAGCAACCCAACAAGTCAAACAAAGGTACAATTACGCCTGAACATATTTCCTTCGTTGATTGAATCATACCGATACGTGTCAGTCATCAGCCACTGCTCTCGTGCACCGAAGTTTATCTTTTCTTTTTTTTTTAGTGTACAAAGAAGTGAGTGCATTCATAATAATTACACTGATTAGGGTAGTAGTCCTAATCATAGGGACTTATGAGTGATTTCTTATAAAAAAAGTGGGTAATATAGGCATAAATTTAGTGAGATTAGAAATAAAAGTGAAGAAAAATAGTTTATCTTATATGTGATTGTATAATCAAAGTGGGTACTCCCTCTCTCATCGAAGAGTCTGGGCTTTCTCTCGCATAAAGGCGATAAAACTCCCCTTTTAGTGGGGCTTACTCAAGCTACTGTACACTTCCATATCAGCTCAATTCCTTCTTTCTCTTTCTTATCCATCAATTATCCATCAATTATCCATCAATTACCCCCACATATAACACCATAATGGCTGATGAGCTAGTAGTTAGGTGCTCAAAATTGAAACTCCTTAACGAAGATGAAGAAGAAGCGGTGGATTTGGGAGCAATTGAAGGACCAGCTTCTGATGGGGCACTCTCCCTGTCTCTTGTCGGGCGTGTATTGACTGATCGGACTTTTAATTTTGCTGCTTTCAAGAGGACAATGTTGCAGGCTTGGGGTGTAGCGAAAAAGGGAATGATCACCCAAGAATCAAACGACCTCTTTGTTGTCCATCTACTGCAGGAGCGTGACAGGAGGAGAATTTTGGATGGTAGACCTTGGTGCTTCGACGACAAGCTAGTGATTGTGCAAGAACTGGAGAAAAGCGCCCAACCATCTGAGGTAAATTTATCTTGTTCGCCATTTTGGGTTCGGATATATGATTTGCCATTTGATTGTCGTGGTAAGGAGTATGTAAGGACTATAGCAACTAAGTGGGGAAAGGTGGAGGTGGTGGAAGAGATGGCATTTGGTTGGGAAAAATTCTGTAGAGTTAGGGTCTGGATTGATGTTAATAAGCCCCTGAGAAGAAAACAGAAGATAATAGATAGGAAAGGCTCTGTAAAGTGGGTTGTCCTAAAGTATGAACGGGTTCCTTTCTTTTGTTATAACTGTGGTGTGATGGGTCATTCTACTAAGGACTGCCCTAACTCGGAGGAGGAAGGAGAGGAACAAGGCGGTAAACTGTGGGGTCCGTGGCTTAAAGCCTCTCCCCGCAAGGGCTTTGCTGCACACCAAGAGGAGGCCAGGGCCATGCTATCTAACCGATGTAAGTTGGGTTTTGATGATCGTCCTTGCTCTGGGAACCGCATGTTGCGGGAAAATTACGAAGAGGATGTGGCCGGTGGTTCTTCACTTGGAAACAGAGATACTTGTACTGACAATTTAGTTGTGGAGGTGAGGGGCAAGGAAAGGACTGAAGTTGACTATAGAGTAGAGGGGGTGTCAAGTACCATCGATAGACAGGCGTGTCGGGTGCGAGTGGAGGAAGTCCAAAGCGGTGAGGACTTAGGAGGCGTGAGAGGGTGTGTTGAGAACAATGACCCTCTTGTGGACAAGGGGAAGGGGAGCGCTGCCACACAGAAGAGTGATAAGGGGGAAACACGATGGAGGAGACTAGTAAAGGAAAGTGTCCCTACGGTCAAGACTAAAGCTGGGGGACTACCGAAGTCTTTGGGAAAACATGGCAGGGAAGACGATATGGAGATAGAGGGTGCTGGTGTTGTGCAGAAAAAGCCAACTATATCTCTGGACATACTTGATTTCCATCTGGCGGAGGTTGGGGAGAACCAACCCCGCCAAGAATCATGAGTATCTTAAGTCTCAACTGCAGGGGGCTGGGCAATACCTCTGCAGTTGACAACCTCCGGGATCTCATCCGGAGGGAGGCCCCGTCTCTGGTTTTTCTGTCGGAGACGAAGCTAAGCAGTAAGGAGATGGAGAGCGTTTGTCACAAGTTCCCAAACTTTCATAATTTCTTAGTAGATAGCATTGGTCGGTCTGGTGGTTTGGCACTTTTGTGGAGAAAGGAGATTACAGTGGAATTATTGTCGATGACAGTCCATCATATTGATGTCATTGTTAAAGAGGGACTAGGGGAGTCCCCCTGGAGACTTACCGGTTTCTATGGGTGGCCCGAGGTGTACAATAGATACCTATCTTGGCAATTGCTTGATGAGTTATATAGTCAATCAGACCTTCCATGGGTTGTTATTGGAGATTTTAACGAGATAATGTTTGAAGCTGAGAAGAAGGGAGGAGGCGATAGGGCTCAATGGCAGATGACAAACTTCCGAGAGGTGATTGATCGTTGTGCACTTCAGGACATAGACTTCACTGGTTATGAATTCACATATGATAACGGACAAGGGGGAGCGAAGAATGTTCAGTGCAGGTTGGACAGGGCACTTAGTTCACAGCTCTGGAATGATATTTTCCCATATGCTAAAGTTCACAATTTAGACCGTGAGTGGTCGGACCACGCTCCGATTAAACTGAAACTGGATGCACGGGACAGTGAGGTTGTGAGGAAGGGGAAGCTCTTCCGTTTTGAGCAAATATGGGTGGACAAGCAGGGGTGTGATGACACTATAGAAAAAGCCTGGAATAGTAGTGGTGTATCGATGGATCGGAAGATCGAGCTATGTGCAGAAGCATTGCAGGAGTGGAGCGTAAAATCTGTCGGCAAAATCTTTAAGACCCTGAAGGCCAAGAGAAGGCAACTTAAAAAGCTAAATGAAGGTGCACTAAATGAGGAACAGCTACAAAAGAGGCGTGCTCTAGTTAAGGAGATTGAACGTTTGGTACATGATGAGGAGACTTTTTGGCGTCAAAGATCGCGAGCCCTATGGTTGGAAGCAGGGGATAAAAACACCAAGTTCTTCCATAGATGTGCTACTCAGCGGAAAAAGAAGAACACAATAAATGGAGTAGAGGACGAGCATGGTGTATGGAGGACAGGGGACGAAAGTGTGGCTCAAGTGGCTGTTGAGTACTTCTCTGGTCTCTTCACCTCAATTAGGCCGACTTTAATTAATGAGGCCCTCGAGGGGATTGGTCGCAGGGTTACAGACGAAATGAATGCCACGCTGGGCCGAGAATACTCAGCAGACGAAGTTCAAGCTGCCCTCAGCCAAATGCACCCACTCAAGGCTCCGGGTCCCGATGGTATGTGTGCTTTATTTTTTCAAACCTACTGGCATATTGTTGGCCCCTCTGTTACAAATTTTGTACTCTCTATTCTTAATGGTGCCCCCCTTCCAGATTCAGTGAATAAAACTTTCATAACTCTTATACCAAAGAAGACGGAACCTCGTTTAATGGCTGAGTATCGTCCTATTAGCCTGTGCAATGTAGTTTACAAACTTGTGGCTAAGGTTCTTGCGAATAGGCTTAAAATATTTTTGTCTGACATAATTTCTATTAACCAGAGCGCTTTTACGCCTGGAAGACTAATAACTGATAACATTCTTGCTGCTTTTGAGTTGTTTCATTACATGAAGGGGCAACGGAATGGTGATGGTTATTTGGCTATGAAGCTAGATATGTCAAAAGCTTATGACAGAGTCGAATGGAGCTTTTTACAAGCGCTATTGTATAGAATGGGATTCCACAGAGCTTGGACGGGTAGAGTCATGGAGTGTATCCAGTCAGTCTCTTTCTCAGTTCTGATCAATGGCAATCCATCACCAGAATTTCGACCTCAGCGAGGTATTCGACAAGGTGATCCGCTGTCACCATATCTATTTATTCTTGTCGCTGAGGCTATGTCAGGTTTAATTAGACGTGCAGCTGAACGTGGCTCAATTCATGGAATAAAAGTGGCTCCCACGGCCCCCGAGGTTACCCATCTTCTTTTTGCAGACGATAGCGTACTTTTTGCAAGGGCAAGAGCAGAGGAGGCCACTGTTTTGAAGGATATTTTGACTGTTTATGAGAAAGCCTCAGGACAACAAGTGAACTTCGACAAAACAAACATCTGCTTCAGCAAATGTGTAGCAACAACTATTCGTGATCAGGTTTCCAGAGAGCTTGGAGTTAATGTTGTGGATATTCATGATCGATACCTAGGTCTGCCTACGGTGGTCGGACGGTCGAAGAAGGTAATCACCAGGGGAATTAGAGAAAGGCTGTGCAAGAAACTTCAAGGGTGGAAAGGCATGATGTTGTCGAGAGCGGGTAGGGAGACTCTTATAAAGGCAGTGGCCCAAGCTCTCCCTACTTATTCGATGAGCATCTTCAAGCTCCCTTCCTCCTTTTGTGGTGAAGTCCGATCTTTGATTTCCAGTTTCTGGTGGGGGCAGCGGAAGAATGAGCGCAAGATTCACTGGCTTGCTTGGAAAAAGCTGTGTAAGCCGAAATGTGTTGGGGGTCTGGGGTTCCGTGATTTTTATCTCTTTAACTCAGCACTCCTCGGTAAGCAAGCGTGGAGACTCTGTTTGGGGAATAACAGTCTAGTGGAGCAGATTTACAGAGCTCGCTACTACCCGAATGGCAACTTCCTAAATTCATCTCTCGGCTCTAATCCTAGCTTTACTTGGCGTGGAATTTGGGGAGCCAAATGGGTCCTGCAAAAAGGCATGTGCTGGAGGATTGGAGAGGGTAGTGGCGTGAGAGTATGGAAAGACCCGTGGATTCCGGGGACCAGCTCACATCGAGTTATTTCTCCCAGAGGTGCTAGTTATGAAGACCTCTTGGTAGCTGACTTAATTGATCCGACTACGAGAACGTGGAATAGGGAGATGGTGAATAACATCTTCTTACCTTTTGAGGCTGAGAGGGTCTTGAGCATCCCCCTTAGTTCAAGTAGTTCGGAAGATATTCTTTTCTGGGATTTGGAGAAGAGTGGAATATATACAGTTCGGTCTGCCTATCATGCAATTGAAGAGTCTCTTGCCTGCAATGATACATCATCAAGTTCCAGTGGGAGAGATAAGCTATGGAAGTCTATTTGGCAGGTAGATGTTATCCCTCGAGTTAAGCTATTTGTGTGGAGAGCGTGTCATGAAGCTCTCCCTACTAAGCATGGGTTGCATAATCGTGTTCACGAAATTTCAGCATCTTGTACCTTATGTAATTTTCCACGTGAGGATGTTCTGCATGCAATTAGGGAGTGCGCCCAAGCGGAAGCTGTGTGGTTGGAGGGTGCTGTTGACGTTAACCTGGACAAACGCTTCCCGGATTTCAGAGCTTGGGTGACGAGCTG
>CAAKMY010019496.1:0-11010 GCA_901111285.1 Corrigiola litoralis | reverse complement strand
AATACCATAACACCTTCACAATACAACAACAATTCAGACCCTAAAACGCAAACCCCCCACCCCCCACCCACCACCACTCGACTAAGTCTGCCACCAACCAATCCAGAAAATCGACTCCCCCCCTCCCCCACACTCGACCAACTTTTTTTAAGTTTAACACTTATCACTTGCAAAAGGTTGGATTTGATTTGGTGTTGGGTTTGGTAGTTCGTCGGGGTGGTGGTTGGCGACGGTGTCGGATGGGTATGGTGTATGGTTTCTCTCTCTTTTTAGGTTTTTTGCGGTGGTTAGGGAGCTTGATAGTTGGTGTTGGCGCGCATGTTTGGAATAGTTGCTGGTGGTCTTTGGGGCTAGTGGTGGGGGCGTCGGAGGAGTTCAAGGAAGTCCATGGTGTGTCCAATAGTGGGGGGAGGGAGTTACGGTGGTATGAATGGTAATGTGGACGATGAATCAGAGAGGGGATGGTAGTGAAGAGAAGGTGATGTGGAGGAGAGAGATGATAGGGAGGTTCGAGTCAAAACATGGTTAGGAGTTTAGGTTTGGGGTCAAATGGACTATTTAGGGAATAAATGAGCCAAAGTTCAGCTTATTGTGGGATTACGCATAGTTGGGATTATTATAGGAATACCGCCCAAAGTTGGGATTATTGCCATTAATTTTTCCTATAAAAAATAAAGCAAGTAATTTTGGGGTTTATCAATCAAAGCAAAGCACTTTGGTCACAAAGCATATCATCAAGCTATATATCATAGATCATTGATTCACACCCAATCTTATAATTTCGAGTACTTTATTGTGGAACTATAAATAATTCCTATTCCTTATTTGATCTTATCTAATAATAACGTATGTCGATTACTAGCCCTAAATACTAACCAATCTAGCCATCCAGACAAGATTTAAGTTAGAGAAACATTAAAGTAAAGGAATTTAAATAAAGAATTGAAACACACAACGTCCGTTAATATAAAAAGTTGATGCACTAGACACTTGACCTGTGTACGTTGAAGTTGATTACGTCAATATAAAAAGTGTCCTCACATGATTTCAACGGTGCTTTTTAGAAATTTTTTTGGCTTTCTCATGTCGCCAAAACTGCCGGCTTATCAGATCGCCTCATCCTCATCCCCTCCGTAGCCGGGACTGACTTCCGCCTCGTAGACAACCACCATTATTCAACCATGTCGACTCGATTCGACACTCAGATCAGTCAATCCTTGATCGTCTCGCACAGCCCGAACTTGTAACAAGCCGCCTTTGCCGCTCAAGCCGCATGTTAGTAGTCACAAGACGTAAAGCGCAAACACTCATGCCACTTCTTAGCCGCCGTCGCTGCTGTCATTAATGAGTCCCTTGTCGATCCCGGGTGGCCCTTCCCACACCGACTTCACCACTTTAATTAGTTTTATTTATTTTTATTTTAGTTCGACTGATTCATCGTCGACTTAGGTACCCTGACTCCCTACGGGGATTGTCCTCGAGAGCCACTGGCCTCGCATTTGGGTCCGTCTTTGCATTTTTTTTTTTTTTTACTGTGGTCCGTGATATTTTCTCTTGTGGTTGTGCTATTGTTATCTTCGATCATGTCGTGCCATCTATTTCTGCATCCAGCAGAAGCGTCCGTACACTCCCTCCCGTTTCGACTGTGGGGAGTATTGGAGGATATATATTAGGAGAGGATATTTAGTTAGGAATATTCTAGAGTATACTAGAATATTAGGGTTAGGTCATTGGACCTCAGTCCAACTCATGTACTATATATTGAGGCCTTGCTTCCATAATAATATTATCTAAGCATTCTCATTATCTCACAATATTTAACAACCTTTATAATTCTCTCTATATAATCGATAAACACGTCCGTTAATCAGTGTAGTTGCTAGGAATGAACTATTAACCATGTCTGTGAATTAAATAACTCTAATAATATATTAATATATAAACAACTAGGTGATCAATCTAGCATGCAAAGTTTACTAATCATATCATAAAACACCAGAGAATATCGATACTCAATAATAAATATGAAAGGGATTAGAATCTCACAATTCAATATAACTCGAATTAATGTCTGAACCAAAGTATTAGAGAGTTAAGCTCTCCATATGAAAAGCTCCAAAGTGAGATGTAGGCTAAAATAATGACTGAATAATCATGAAAACTAAGCTATTAGGTCTAAAACATACCCTAAAGACGTTCCCTATTAGTATTAGGAAACTTTAAACAAACCGGAACAAACCGGGTAAAATATGGAATAATTGATCAAAGCAAAGCCTCCGACTCACGCAACAGATTTACGAGTCTCGAAAGTTAGGCTCCGCGAGTCGCGAACCAATTTGTCTCAAAACCATTGATTCTGCCTTCGCGAGTCACAGATAACTGTAGCTTTGATTTTCTTCTTTTTGCTTGTCTTCTATTCCTCTCATCTTGTCTTCAACTAGGCTTCGACTCTTGATCAATATGAGTCTACCAATGCATCCCTCGATAAGGCAAAATGACCATAATACCCCTAGACTCATATAATAACATTAAAAGCGTAGAATCTTGTCAAGAATGTATTAAATACAAACAAAGTGAATTACTACAAAACCGAGTCTAAAAGCACCTATAAGTAGAGTAAATTACCAAGTTGTACCATATAAAATAGAGCACATCAAACTCCGTCATGCTTAGACCCTTACTCATCCTCGAGTAATAATCCTAACTCAACCTCTAACACTCCGGTCTTAAAAAAAAAATGCATGAAGACACAAATGAAAACACCTAACTTATCTACTTCAACAAAAGAGAGACAAAAATACAACAATCAATCCTAGTTAACTTCCTACGCCAATGTAACCTCAAAAAGCGGTAAATTAACCATCTTATCGCTCCAAATAATCTAGAAATTGTCTAGTCAACCACAACATCAACAATAAGAACAACTAGCGATAAAAACAAAGTAAGTTAGAGGAAACTAATGATGATCCTATTTCCCCCAAGCTAGCTCACTCACCATACTCCCTAAACACAAGCTTTAAGAACTCACCTCGTATCCCAATAACTTCAAATTCAACGAGGATTTCTAACCTACCCAACCATTCTAATTTAAAGTGAAACCACCTTCTTATATCTCCAATGGGTGAACCTACCCGAAACTCGCCCTTTACACCTCTTCATATGCCACCAACACCAAGTAAAAATGTGCTTCCTAGCTCTTTTTACTCATTTTGCATAGGCGCCCACCCTTGTGAGTTGTCACCTAACCACTCATTCTTTTCCAAGAAAAGCTCAATTTTTGCCCACAACCACATTTTTACCTTGGCCTAGAGCCAATCCGGGTAATCTTTCTTGCCTAAGCCGCCCCATAGGGTTTTCAACGTAGCCGGGATTATTTTTTTTTTTTTAATTTTTAATTTTTTAATTTTTTGGATTTTTAAATAAGGGAACCAAGTAACTAAAAACAATAAATTATCCATAAACGTGCATCACCAAATCATGATTTCCCTCCCCCATGTTTAATGACCACATTGTCCTCAATGTGCATCTAACAATAAAAAGAGTATAAAGCATAAGGAGAGTAAAATAGTACAATCACTCCAAAGTAGGGATGACAACGGGTAGGATTTGAACATGGTCCAGAGGGATCCAGATCCATATCCTTTTTTAAAGGCAGGATCCAGATCCCTCCCGATCCTATGGATCCAAAATGAGCAGATCCATATCCAGTATCGATCTACCCTCTTGTTGATTTATTCATTTAAACCATTGGCAGATTTAAATACATGCCAATATAGGTGATACAACTTAAATGACTTCAACTCTTGACCCGTAAGCTAGATTCATGGTTCGACATTGCGAAGTTACGATGAGGGAAGCCATAAGACACCCACATTGTCCTTTTAGTCTTTACTAAGCGCAAAGTATTAATAGGGGCCTTTTTATTGAGTGTTTCATTTAACAAGATTCGTGCAAGTGTTGTATTAAGGTGATTCACGTTGTGAGCATATTGTATTAACCAAACCATTTTAGCATGCCATGTCCAATTTACAACCAATGAATATATATGTGTCATTTCAAGAAGCATGCGTAAATACATCTAAACATGACCTAAACATTCATCTAAATAAGATCTACTATGTACAAGGGTTCCTAACATGGTTCTAAGTCAAGTCATCCTAAATGATTCTAACACACATCAATACCACAACCTCAGCATGATTTTAGGGGATAACAATAATTAAACTTCTCTAACCACATGTTTCTAACCATTGTCAAAATCAAATCCTAGCTACTATGATATTATGTTCTTTATAATATGAATATACTAAAAGTGCTAAATATGATAATCTAACAATATATATAATAAAAGGGAAAGGGATTTAACAAGCTAAGCTTGAGTTTTAACCCTCAAGTCATACCACAATGTCTCAAGCGGATCAATGACGGACTAGATGTGTTTAGAAGTGAACTCCCTCCCTAAAAAATGACTCACTTTAATAAAAACCCTAGCCTTTTAGGAGGCCCCCACCTAAACCTTTCCCATGAATTTGAGTTTTTGTGTGTTTTGTGGTGGGTAATGATGTAGAAAAGAAATAGAAGTGAGGTGAATTAAGCATACCCTAACCTTAACCGTCCCTCTCTTTATATAGGGGAGGGGGAACAAGGTAACCCTAAGCAAAGGTCGGACACAAGCAAAAAGGGAAACAAATCCCTAAACCAAGCTTGATCGATAACACTTAGGTATCGATCGATACTTAAACTGGTACGTTCGGTACCAAAGTTGTCTATCGCAACTAGTTTCTTCCCTTCTCCTTGGTTAAAATCCGTGCTAGGTCATTTTGATGACATAGGGATGCGGGCCAAGCCCTTTTTACACCTTGCAAATGGACTTAGGCTACATTTGGTTTGGTGTATTTAACATTGTAATGTAGTGGAGTATTTCTAGTTCAAGTAAAATTGAAAATGAAAGGGAGGGTGGAGACTAGCATGGAGGGGATGAGTTTGATTACCTCTAAGGTTTTGTTTTTCTTTGACCATTACATTAGTTTGTACTATTAGAACTCTAAGCTTCTGATGAGGATTGCAACCCCCCCTCTTCTCTCCTATTTCCCCCATCATTTTTAGGCTAAATTGGGTGATTACAAGAGTAATTGCATTACACCCAACCAAATGAAGCCTTAGTGGTTTCTTATTAGTTTAATCCTAAACCAAAAACATTAGATTAAGCTCAACCGGCCCGATTACGTTTTAACATCAATTCTTTTTCTTAACACATCTCGGGATAACTCTCAAGCCTCCCGAACTCACTCCTTACTAACATTTCATCACACAAGATCCGACCACGCACATATGATAGACTTTTTCATCATCGGGTTTGACACTGACGAATTACGGTGTCTACAGATAGGTGGAGGTGAGCATGCTTTGTTTAGAGGAGGACAACCTCTTGATCTTGTTGCCGCCATTTTTGAGTAGAAACAAATAGCTAGAAAAGAGGTTGAGGGTAGAAAACTCTCATTCTATCTCTAAAAGCTTCTCTCTCTAAACGTTTTTCTTCTAAACACATTAAAAGTCCCAAGGAGAAGGGTAATATTATTAATAATAAGCTTGATTTCCCAAGAATTCTTCCAAATTCTCTAATAGAATTAATAATACAGTGATTATCTCCATCGATGATAATGTTGGAGAAGCCCGCATTCGTAGCCTGGATGAGATCATCATGAAGAGCTAAAGCCTCAGCACTAACGATAGAACATTGTCCCAAATTCCTAAAACCTGAAGAAAGCATAGAACTAGACTCATCCCGAATAACAAAACCTTCAGTAGCACACCCACTGAAGAGGCTCGACCTATAATTTTTTTTTCTAAAATTCATCATGTGGTTTACGCCAAAACATATTTGTAAAGGATGGTTTTTTCTTAGCTGAAGACCGGGCTGCCATATGAATATCTTCATTATCAAATAGTCCGAAGAAAACTTTGAAACAACGAATTATTAAATTGCCTTTTCGAACTTACCAAACCAAACACAAAGAAGTTAAAAAAACATAACACATTCTTTTACTACAAGGGAAGGGCCCGCACGTGAGAGTGAGAGACCCCACGTGAGGGGAAGAGAACCAATCGGCAAAAGAAAGGGGATTGGTGGTGGTCAACAATAATGGGTTCACGTGTGGGTTTGGCGTCAGCAAAGTTGAGTGTGTTGCGGCGTTTTGAGGAGCGGGCTGTTTGATGTTCCTTTCATCCAATGTTTGACCACTACTATTTCCTAACCCAATCTCCCTTCTTTTACTTTGGGAATTACCATACTCTCCAAACAAATCCTATATGTCTCAAGTTCCTTTTCCAGCATCCCCAAATTATACAACGCCAACTCAATTTCTCCCCAATTTCCATTTTCTCATCTCATGGTCTTAGCTTTCATTGTGTCCTTTCTATAATCTTCTACTAATCCCCTTTTTAACCTCAGTTTAACTGTTTCCTTATACTTTAAAAACTTTTTCCTAATACACATTGGTCTTGCAGCATTCTAGCCCCTGAAACACACCAACACCTATGCTTTTTACTTTCTTATTCACCATTACTTCGCTCAATGCAATATATATGAATCAATATAATTCTGTTCATTTTAATCACTACTATGACTAATTATTGTTAAAATAAAACTAAAAACTATTACTTTGTATATCTCGTTCTAAATCAATGTTTCACATTAAACAATTTCACCATAATAGAAGTGTAGCCAATATTGAATCATCCAACATTTGAGATTTGTTTATAGGGAGTGCACAAACTTAAAAAAAAAAAAAGACTTGTATATCATTCCTATGATAGTAAAAAGAACAACTTTTCATATTTGGCCTGAACTTTTAATGCTTAATTTCTATCATCCCTACAATAGTATATCATCCCTATACGAGTTCTAATTTGACCCAATTTTTTCGCGTATCAGGTTTTGGTTGAAAAACTGGTACGGAATAAGATTTATCATGTTTCTAATATAATCACATTAAAAATATTAATATACTGAGTCTGAAATTAACTTATAATCTCGATATATTATAATTTCGATATATGTAAGTAGGTTTCAATTTCTTCCCATAATACCTCATTTAACAGATTCCCTCATCGGTCATGGCCTCATGTTCACAGTCATATTTGTTTTGGTACATTGGAGCAGCTAATGATGCGAGGGAACGAGAATTTGAGGATTTGAACCTGGGACAACTCTCAGACAGGTTGAACTTCCAACCATTGTATCAATCTTGTTTCCATACAGGGGCGGATGTAGTAAGTAACATGAGGGTGCAAATGCACCCTTAAAAATAAGGAAAATTTGGAATTCCCTTTATGTCCCCTCCCTTTGCACCCCAATTCTAAAAAAATAAGGGTATCCTTGTCTTTTAAATGAAAAAAAACAAACACATCTCTCAAACCCCACTACCTACTAATGTACCGGTTATTTACTTATTTGCATCCTCTCTTTTCTCTCTCCTCCTCACTCATTCTTTGGTAAACACAACAAACTAGCAAAGTAAATATATATATTCTGAGTTTGTAAATGCTCGATGGGATAGTGGTACTAGTGTTTTGGAAATAATATTAACATTGTGATTTTGTAAAAGGCTCGATGCAATGTTTTTGGTTCAGAAAAGACACGGTTTAACTCAATGTTTGCCTTTTTCAAAGTCGGATGTAGCAAATATTTGGGACGGAACTGATCGCAGTCGAATGTTGAGAGACTTAGGGTGTGTTCGGTAACAATAGTTGTTTGCTAGCTATTAGCTGTAATCAGTAGCGGTAGCTATTATCAGCTGTCAAATACTAGTTGTTAGCTGTAGCTGTCAACATAAGAGTGTTTCGTATAAAAATTAGTTGTTGCTAGTTAAAATATTGATATGTTCATTTCATAACATATATCTACCAAAAAAAATATGAAATAGAATTACTCAAGTTATGACATTTCAAACGAATAATATTTAAAATTATATTGGTCAATGGACGAGAGATATTATTTAAAATTCTTTACACCGCACTAATGTGAAAACAATGATATTAAATAAAATTAATTATGATGTTTTTGCAGTTCTTTTTATAAGCAATTGGGGGTGTTATTTACAACAATAAGGCATTGTTTGTGGAATGTTTTTAATCGATTTCAACCCATAATTTTTTTATATATTAGAAAACCAAATAATTCAAATAGAAAAAGGAGATAGAAATAGATGAGAATTATAAAATGAATTTTAAGTATATGTAATTATAGGAACATATAACAAAGTACTACAATAGAAGGAGTAAAGAAAGAAAAAGGGTAGAGATAATAGGAGAAAAATATGGGATTATAAAAATAATGTGAGTAAAAAAAAAATATTAGCTGCTGATTGTTCAAACGTTACAAAAACTAGCCTCCAAGAAAGTAGCTTTGAAGAGCTACATATATTCCAACAGCTACCCAAAAATTGATTGCCAAACACTACTAGTAGAGGTTTGACCCAGTCTAACCACTAAAGGCTACTAAAAAGGCTACTATCGAACATACCCTTAGAACAGCGCATGTTAGGTCCCCATAGAAATATGAGATAATAAGAACAAGGAAAATCTTCAAAATTTTAGTTATGAGAAGAATGACGTGGGAAATGACTTTAGTGGTGCCCAACTGCCCACAGAAATTGAAGCAATAAAAATGCTAATTTCTTCTATATTTCTAATGTTCGATGTTCTATGGTACTTATTGCTTAGGTAGGATCATAGTTGGGTTTTCGCACCCCATTTTTAAAATCTTAGATCCGCCCCTGTTTCCATAGTCATATTTAGGTTAGTAGTTTGCCCAAGTGCTAAGTGCAAGCTACACATACCTGCTTGTTACAAGCCACAAACAACAGTTGGAGATGGAAATCATGATTTGGTAGAAGAATTCCAGTCGACAACACCTCCTAATCCATACTAATTTTAAGAAAACTCAGCAAGAACCATGGTTGATAGGCATAAATTCCCTCCATTTTCTCCAACAATAGGTTCTCAAAGTTACTTCTACCCCATCCAATTACGTGATTGTATTGACTCCACATAATGCCTAAATACTAACACTTACATGAAGAGTTTTCTTCCATGTAGAATTACATTCTGAGAGGATGTTTGGTCGAAGGTTTTCCTTTGTGAACATTTCGAATCATGGCCAGAGGATCATGTGCGTGCGTTAACTAGCAACAGCAACGACAACATTTAACAAAGATATTAGTGTTCTTTCAATGACTTAAGATTCCATTTTCTTCCATTAACAGACAATGTGGAATGCTTGAATGTTATTGGATCAAGTGCAAATCTTCCTTTTAATAATTTACAAGAAGAGCACTTTGTATACGCTAGTCAAATTCCCTTTGACTCAGTTGATTTGAACATCTGTGATATCTCCTTTGACTACTGGCTGACTGCACCATACGTAGGAGCCGAGGAGGTAAAAGTCATTGACTAAGAATTACCATGTAGATCTTGTCAAACGCAATGTGGCTTCATAGTAAGCTTAGAAAATGGCAATCTACGCCTCATAAGATTTTTTTTTTTTCTTTTTGCATGGGTAGAGTCGGGTTTGGATGTGCAACGTAATCGATATATATCAAATTCTATTTGGTAAAACTCATGTCCATTTGTGCTTAGAAGCTCCTTATTTCGTCAAATGGAAATCAGTTAAAGGTCAAAACCCCTTGAAAATAAGGTCTATTTCGTCTATTAGAAATTTGCTTAAAGGTAGAAACCTCTATCGAAAGTGGTGTATTCGTGATGTGTCATGTTCGTTTTGGATTGGCCAGATGCCCAAATCAAATCCTCTTGCATGTTGATTGGTCTAGCGATGTTACCTGATGTGTTTCGTCTGAACTCATAGACTTGTTAGATAAGTCTTCGAGATTGCATAGTCTCAATTGACTGGTATTAACACGAGGCTTCTTTAAGAACGTGTTTGATTATGGCTATGCATGTTGATCAAATACCTCAAAAGAGCTCTTAAAATCTTGGAAGATATCGAAAAACCCTTATAGAGCAATTTGATAACTTGCGCTATCTGAACTAGGACAACAATTGTTGGGCTATTTAGACATGTTTCTAATGCAGGTTTGGCAGAATGATTATCTAGCCTAAATGTACCCTACTACCCTTTATTATTATTATTATTATTATTATTATTATTATTATTATTATTATTATTATTATTATTATTATTATTAATTCTATTATAGTAATTATAAAGAAACGTTTACACAAAGTTAGAGGGGAGCCTAGAGACAATCTGGGCCCCCACTCCCCTAGCTATAGCAAAGCTAATCCTAGTAAATATAAAAGCAGCAGCACGGGCACCGACATCTTGAGCCATGGAGAACTTCCGGATCCGCTTTAGCAACCCAACAACATCCTTATCCAATTCTCCCAAGGAAGAAAATGAGAAAGGAAGAAACCCATATCCAACAGCCTCGCATCTAGCATTATACTTGGCGCGTTTCCTCCGTGCAGCATCGATAACCACCCTCCCAGCAACGAAGTCAGTCATTCCAGATTGCGTAAGAGGGGATGAACCTGTGAGATCTACACAAACATCAAGCCCCCCAGCCCAAGAGTAGAGTAACAAGTCCGCAGGACGCAGACTGCTGTCATGCTCGCTAGTCAACCCAATATCAACCTCCTTACCAGCAGATATCCCAGACAAAAGCAAACTTAATGCACGTGGTACCCCTACTTTTAACTTCACACACATGGTACCCCTGAACGTTTGGACTTGGGTTTTGGTACCCCTACGAGTAACGGCTGTTAACCCTCCGTCAGTCAGTTACATTTTGGCGGTTTGGACTTTCTGTTTAAGCTGACGTGGCATTAAAAACTAATATTTTGATAAAATAAAATAAATTATTTTCAAAAAAAAATCTGGAAAAATTATTTTGAAAAAAGAAGCCTCTTTTTAACCCTTTTTCCCCTTTTAATGAGGTACCACAAGAAAAATAGTGTACCTGATACCCCCCAACTTTCACCCTAATGCAC
>CAAKMY010019431.1:0-13657 GCA_901111285.1 Corrigiola litoralis | reverse complement strand
TATATATATGAAAACGAGCAAACAGTGAATTAGTTGATTAAGTTCTATTATGGTACAAACTGAAGCCACAGAAGAATTGTCACCGAAAGATACTTTGATAGTTTGATTAACATGATACCTTACTTGTCTCTTTCTATCAACTTAAGAGTTCCTATCAAACAGTTTCGAAATACTGTATGGAGGTATAACTTTGTCCTGAATGAGAATTCGATAGGTCTGCTTTAAAGGTTTATGGTATTGGTAGCTCAATTTATTTTTAAAATCAGCGCATCACATGTGTTATGTTGAGAGTTTATACTCTGTAATTGCTCTGTTGTTGCCTGTCATGTTCACCTTCCTAGTCTACAGCACACCCTAACTAGAAATTATTTCAAATGTTTTAAGTATTTGCTAGTTGAACAAGGATCAATGCAGGGGTAGGCTTGCTTTTAAAACTGAGCTAGAAGTTCCATTGTCGAAATTTATCACAATTCACCAAACTCAATAACTTGCTGGGTTCCTGTTTATGAAAAGGAAAACTAGTATGAGTATGCACAAACAACTGATTCACACAGTTTATTCATAAAAACAAGCAGTCTCCACCACATACATTCATGCCAAAACATACTAGATAATCAGGAACTTCAACTGTTGGAATTATAACAGTAGAACTTAGTCCAATGAGTTCATATTCAGATATTCAGTAAGGTAGTAATATTATTAAGCTGCCTTAGATGCAAGTAGTTTCTGTCGAATTGCCTTAAGTAACCCAATCATCTTAGGAGCTGGTGGTGTGACCTCTTTCACTTCAGGAACTTCTCTTAGTGCCTTAACCCAGGAGAGCAGCAGCGGAAACCTTTCCGGAATCAAAATCTGAATTCTTAAAACTTCTTCCACAGCTTCATATGCTCCAAACATTGAGTACAGGACTATATCCAAGTATCCTGGAGTCACCTCATGGAAAGATGGAACACCACTTGGGAATATCTCCTTCATTCCCTCTTCAACTACATCCAGCTTCTCCAGAAACACATTAACCGCGTTCTTAAGAGCTTTGCCTTCTTCTGCCATGAGGTTTTCAGCCTTCATGTCATAGCCAGTTCATACAAGTTAGTTCGTTGAAAGAAGAAACACAAAATACGTTAAAAATGGTGATAATTCCATCTTATATTTATCCCTGCACAGAACCTAGGAGCATACGGAGGAGAAACTCTTTTTGCCGAGCCTCTATAGAGATTTTTAACGCGGAGCAATTGGGTGTAAACTAATCATAGCCAACTAATCATAGCTTACTCACAGAAAATGTTGACTAATGAGATGCACTTTTAATCTGTCGCCTCCTTTGAGCTTTAGCGAATATACAGCTACTCGCCTATAATAGATGATCAAAACAAAAGGAGTATATTCTTACAAAAAGAAGGAAATTTTACTTACTAGCTGCAAATAGGCAGCCCAGAAGCGATGTCTGGCCCTTATATAGGGATCCTTAGGAAGGAGGTGTGGAGCCCGAGGCCATGCCTCATCAATATACTCAAGAATAACCATTGATTCTACAATTGCTTGACAATTGTGTACAAGTACAGGAACTTTCTTATGCACTGGATTATTTTGAAGGAGTGACTCACTTTTGTTGGAAAGATCTTCTTCTACATATTCGAAGTCTATGCCCTTAACTCTGAGGGCAAGATTCGCCCTCAGAACAAAAGGGCTTGCCCAAAATCCATGCAACTTCACTGAGCTCTCTTCTGCCATGAATTTAATCTCACTGTGTTCTCTTTCTGAATTCAGATTTGAGTGAATAAATGATGGTTGAGTGCGTTGACTTGATGTGTATGTTTGTTCAACCTTTGATCATTTGATGGCTTGACCCTTTACACAAAATATATTCATTAATCATTAGTACAATAGAATATGTGCTATAGGGCCGACCAAGTCACTAAGAGTTTAATAAACTTTTGCCTTTCAGAATCCAGAGTAATGGAGAGAAGGTGGTAGGTTAAAAATTGTCATACGTTTCTATAGCACTCCTCTGTTCTTTGTAGCGAAAGAGCAGTGAAGCTCTCGGTTCGGTTTACATTATTATTGTTGATTCCGATTTAAAGATAAGAATAACTAGTACGGAGTATATGACAATATGAGTATGCACCGACAACCAATGCGCACATTTATTCATCAAGGAGACAAGGATCCATCATCCATGACTTGAGCACTTAGATAAATTGGTCACGGGTTGCTCTATCTTAATAAGAGGTCTCATAATTCGAAATCTTAGGGGGAAATTCAGTAGTTTTAAAACTCATGAAGAGCAACTTTATCTTTCTAGTGGTTCTACCCGACTCAAATCCAGACTGGACCAATGATGAAAACCACCAAAAAAACATTTTATTCAACAAGGATGATGGACATGCATATTCCAAGACAGAACAAGCAATCTCCACCACATACATTCATGCTAAATACTTTGAAGATAATCAAGAACTTCAACTGTTGTACTTACAAAAGTCTAACATGGTCCAATATGTTGATATTCAGATCATATTCACTACATTACTAATATTATCAAGCTGCAAGGAACCTCTGTCGCATAGCCTTAAGCAACTCAATCATCTTAGGAGCTGGTGGTGTGACCTCTTTCACTTCAGGAACTTCTCTCAGTGCCTTAACCCAGGACATCAGTAGCGGAAACCTTTCTGGAATCAAAATCTGAACCCCAAAAGCTTCCTCCACAACTTCATGTGTTCCGAACAGTGAGTAGAAGACTATATCCAAGTATCCTGGAGTCACTTCCTGGAATGATGGAACACCACTTGGAAATATTTCCTTCATTCCCTCTTCAGCTACATCCAGTTTCTCTAGCAACTCATTCATCGAATTCTTGAGCGCTTCGCCTTCTTCTGCCATGAGGTTTTTGGCCTTCATGTCATAGTTAGTTCATAGTTCATAAAAGTTAGTCCATTGTAAATAGAAACATAAAATACGTTAGGAAAAGGTGAAAATTCAATCTTATATTATCCCTGCAGGCCTGCACAGAACCTATTAGGTGTATAGGGAGGAGAAACTTTTATTGCATAGCCGCTATACATAGATTTAAATATATAGCGAAGCAAATTAGTGATTTCCCCTTTGGTGATTTCCCCTTGAAAAAAAGGCGATCCAATCACTTTACAGCATAAACATGGGGTAGCCACTATTACAGTTACGCAGCAATTTCAAAAGGCATATGACACCAATTGATTATTGACATGCGTTTCTGATCAATCCCCTCATTTGGCGTTTTAGCAAATATTGATACTCACTATAGTAGAAACATACAGAGTATATTTTATTTTAATTTTACTTACACAAAAGCGAAAATTTAACTTACTGGCTGCAAATAGGCGGCCCAGAAGCGATGCTTGGCCCTCATATAGGGATCCTTAGGAAGGAGATGCGGAGCCTGAGGCCATGCCTCGTCAATATACTCAAGAATAACCATTGATTCTGCAACTGCGTGACCATTGTGTACAAGTACAGGAACTTTCTTGTGCACTGGATTATGTTGGAGGAGTGACACACTTTTGTTAGAAAGATCTTCCTCCACATACTCGAAGTCTATGCCCTTAATTTTGAGGGCGAGATTCGCCCTCATAACGTATGGGCTTGGCCAAAATCCATGCAACTTCACTGAGCTCTCTTCTGCCATGAGATTAATCTGCCTGTGTTCTCTATCTCAATTCAGATTTGAGTGAATTAAAGATGGCTGAGTGCATTGACTTGATGTGTATATTTGTTCAACCCTGACGGCTTGACTCTTTCACATGCCTTTACACTAGAGGACAAAATATCTGACTAAACATATAATTACGTGGTATAGGGCCGACCAAGTGGACTGCAAGTTAAGAAAACTTTAGCATTTTAGAATCCAGAGTAATGGTGGGGTAGACTTGCAATTCAATTGTCATACGTTTGTATATGTTCTTGATAGAGAAACAACAGTCAAGCTCTCGGTTTACGCTGTTACTATCACCCTTTCTTTTTGGATCGAACAGCTGAAAATGAATGAGTTCACACCAAACATTAGCAATATGTTACTTAGATTTAGCAACGCTTACAAAAGAGACGTGAGAGCGAGCAAAGAGCAGACAGTTAGCCTGCCATATAGTGCATAGAGCTCAGAGTTGATGAGCATTGGCAATCATAGCAAAACAGCAAGAAATTCACGGTGAAGTTAAGACGGACATCAATCGACACAACTCGTACTAGAAGCCTGCGCTAAAAGCCTGTTGCAACTAATAGCCTTAAGTAACTCAACCATCTTAGGAGCTGGTGGTGTGACCTCATACACTTCAGGAACTTCACTCAGTGCCTTAACCCAAGAGAACAGTAGCGGAAACCTTTACGGAATCAAAATCTGAATCCCAAAAGCTTCCTCCACAGCTTCATATGTTCCAAGCAGGGAGTACTAACCAACTATACTGGAGCCACCTCCTGGAACGATGGAATACCACTTGGAAATATCTCCTTCATTCCCTTTTTAGCTACATCCAGCTTCTCTAGCAGCTCATTCATGGAGCGCTTAAGCGCTTCGCCGTCTTCTGCCATGAGGTTTTTGGCCTTCGTGTCATAGCCAGTTCATACAAGTTAGTCTGTTGTACATAGAAACGTAATATACATTATCCCTGCACAGACCCTATGAGAAACTGTTATTAGATTGCTGTTAATCTGTTATACAGATATTTAAGTATATAGGGAGCAAATCAGTGATAGACCTTATAATAATAAATAGAAAGATGATACAATCACTTTATAACATAAACGTGGGTAATACCGCTGTAAAATTTATGTGAATCCCTATGATTATGCAGCAATTTATCTGTATATCGGCTGTACACCAGTCATATACAGCTTCTCACATGGATATGTGAAACCAATTGATTAAGGAGATGTGCGTCTTATATGTCGCCTCATATGACGTTTTAGCAAATATAGCTACTCATATAAAGTAGATGCATAATGAAATTGCGTCCATTAAACCAACAACTTACTTACTTAGGCTCTCTTGTCATCAAATTATTCCTGTTACCAGGTTGGTTGTTAAGAAGCTTTCACGTCCTATTAATGTATGTTCACTTATTTGAGAGCAGGGCGATATAACGTATGAATGCTCACAATATAACGTATTACGTATGAGTACGATATAACGTATGAAAGCTCACCCTCCTGACTATCATGATTCATGAAGATTCAAGACCAACAACTTGGTTCTTGGCCAAGTATAAACTGACACGCGGTAATATATATGAAAGCATTACCTAATTTAGTTGCAATATTTTAAAAAAAATCTCCCTAAAACATGCAATTCCACTGCGCTAACAATAGAAGCATAGCAGACTAGTAATACACCATTCTCTTTTTGGAAGGCCAGGTACAAATTAAAAGCTTTGGTTTGTAATTAAGAATCCA
Source organism: Corrigiola litoralis (assembly GCA_901111285.1). Taxonomy (NCBI): domain Eukaryota; kingdom Viridiplantae; phylum Streptophyta; class Magnoliopsida; order Caryophyllales; family Caryophyllaceae; genus Corrigiola; species Corrigiola litoralis. Next base: position 8,236 of record CAAKMY010019431.1, on the reverse strand, counting down.
TTTTACATAGAACGGACCATTAATGAGGTACAACTATTAGAATTTAGAAAGTACATAGACTTTGACAAATCGTTACTCTGTAAGTTGCAAGAACGAAGTCTTTCTTATCTGTTTGAAAAAAGTAATCAAATATATCCATACACCACCATATGAGTATATGACCATATGCACAATGAAATACCAAATTTGGCTTGGCCTAGACAGCCTAGTAATTGGATGGTAACTTTGAGGTCTCAATTAGGGCCTTTTGGGAGAAAACTTTTCCCTTTTTCCTAAGGGTTTGACATGTGTACAACGTGTTAGTGTAAGATATAGATTCGATGAGGGTTCTCCTTACATACCTCAAAAAAGTAAGTGTAATTTTTTTTGATTTGAAATGAGCGCACAAAGTCGCAGATTAGATTTGAACCTCCAACCTCATAATTGGGGTAAGATAGCTTCAACCAGTTAAACTAACTCTTTTCTTAAAAAAAAAATTAAGTATAATAAAATTGAATATTTATCTTCGGAGATACTCAGGTCATATGATAACTTGATAAGGTACTACCGTACTCGTGCTTAAAGCATCCATCTTGTATAAAGTAAACAAGCTAAAATGCACAATGAAATTGAATATTTATCTTGGGAGACACTCGGGTACATATGATAACTTGATAAGGAACTACCGTACTAGTGCTTATAACATCCATCTTGTAGCGAGTAAAACAAGCTAAAAATGGAAAATTAGATATGATAAAACCTTCACGAGTAACTCAACCAAAGGCATCCTATCTACCTTTGGCTAGTGACCAAGTTCCGGCAAAGAGGGCAAGAGTTGCTCACATAGAGCCAAGGTGCTATACAAGTGGCATGGTACACGTGCCCACATGGGATCTGCTTACCGGGTTGACGAGGCCGGAAACCTTCCATACATACCGAGCAATCGACGTCGATTTCAGTAGTAACCGTTGGCATGTCAGTCAGCTGCATGATGTGAGAAATTGTTGGTACTACATTAACATGATCACCAGAGATATAACCTATTGATCCTGGAGGTGGCATAGTTAGAGCCTCATCAAGGTCGAAAGCTTGGTTTATAGAGAAGTGGGTAGTATATTGGGTGCTAGTTGCCATTTTTGTGGAATAATAGAGAAGTAACTAGCTAAGGGAACCCGGGATTTTACACAAATTATTAGAGAAGACCGTAGACCAATTCTGTACTAGGTAAATTTTCTTAAACTCCCTACAAGCCCAAATTAGTTGTAGATTTATATGCCTTTATTGGGCTATTATGGCTTGGTCTATTTTTATGATAAAAGTAGACGGTCTCTTCCAAGACTAGCTGGGGTTTTGGGTTTTTATAGGTTCACTTTGCGTTAGAAGAATTTGTATACTTTTCAAGTTGTGTTGTGAGATCAAAATAATTGAAGATGTAAAGATTAGTCAAAAGTGATGTATTTAAGTATTGAAGTGCAAAATAATTGAAACAGACATAGACATGTCAATGGTTTAACAAGTGGTGGTTTTTATAAGATGATCATGTCATACAAATGGCCATATTGGGTAGAGACACTTATTGCTGGTTCTGTTCGTCAACGTGCTGGTGTAGGAAGACTACTGTTTAGCTTATCTGCTTATGCTGTCAAAAGAAAAGAAAGGTTACCGATTAACAAGGACACAACTAGACAAGTTAAACTAGACATCATAACCATCATTGACAAGTCTAGGAATTACCATTTACATTTTTATTAATGGTAAATTCTAAATTTGGTTTTTTCAGAAATTTTTAACTTATCTGTGAACAATTTCTCGATTAGGCTATTTTCTTTTGTGAGCTTTGCTGGCCTCATTTTTAAGACTATTAGTTTCAATTATTATCATTGTGATTTTGGTTACATGTTGTTTATTGATACGTGGTTTGTTGCACGTCTTTTTAGCGGATTCATTCTCGTCTAGCCATATATATATATCAAGATATTTATCTTCAAGACTATGATCATGAGCTCAGTCTTTCTCATTAAAAGTTATATACTAGACCCGATTTGAGGCTATTTTCATTTAGTTTCTAGATTTATTGGAGAAATACTTTGGTTTTCAAATGCATTTTTTTTTTTTTTTCTATCTGACTATGTACATCTTTCATTCTTCAACTGATTTTCAATTTTTATTTTTAATAAAAGGTTTTTTGTGACATAATGTAAGATAACTTATTTTAATAAAAGGTTTTTGGCATGTGTAGGATCCTCCGGCTGACGGAGGAAGAAACTTAAATCTCATATTTAAGTGCCCCAAGAGTGTGGATGCTGCATTTGACAAGGATTATTCAGTACTAACAAATTGCATGCTCAGGTAATGGTTTCAAGAGTTTATGGCAGATCATTACATGGGACAACAAATTACCCAAAAATCACAAAGTGAACGAACAAGTAATGGTTTCTATGACAATTGGTGGTCGATAAACGATGATGAACCGACAATATATGTGATACCTGTGAGTCTGTGACCTTAAAGCCAAAGGCCGCTATGTTCAATATCAAAGTAAGCAGAACGAAAGCCAAAACTCCAAAAGTGACATCGTCAATGGCTCTTGTTTGAGAGCGACTGAAGTGCCCCCAAGTGGACTATTTGATTGGAATAATTGAAAGTAATATATTTCCCTCAAGAAAGAATTTCCTTATTTATTGTTCATAGGATCTGTCTGTTCTTTAAAAGGAGAGAAGAAAAGACTGCATTAAACACAATTCTATATATAACGTATATAATTATAAGTGAATCCCGCAGACAGAAGATCTCTAAAATCAGAGTGCTAGAACATGTCTCAAGCTACTAGGAAGGAGAATTAACTATGAATCTGGAGCCTCAAATTCAATTATCCTCCAGTTACACCATCAAAATATATGATCTACAACAAAGTCGGTCAGGCACATATGTAGTTCTCAATATCACCGAGCATAATTTATATCCCCCATAGCTTCAAAGGCCAAGTTAAAAGCCAAGTCCCTTGCAGACATGGCATATGTCCACTGAACGAAGATGGGAACAGCAGAGAGGTCTGGAAGAAAATTTTGACAAAGCTACAACGGGGCGAGCACATCAATAGATCTTCTTTTTGACCCAAAAGAGTAGCACCACAACTCCAATCACAATGGCAACAGGTGCCCATTTCCGTATCAGGGCCTACATGTTTACAACATGATCAATTAAGTGAATTTCAAACTAAATGTGACATAGTACCAAGTTCAATAAGTTGCACATTTCCGATTTACAAGTGGTTGCTCTAGAGTTTTTCCACCAACATTCCCAAAGAAATAAATACAGAAGTTAAATTGTGTTACTCTAGCAACTTACCTGTCTATTTAGGTCCCTTGCCTTGTCAGCATAAATTCGTGATTCTGATGATAATCGGCTGGACATTTGACTCACCTCTGCAGAATTGAAACAAAAAATGAATGACGGAACACAGATATACAGAACAGGAAAAGCATTACAACTCCTCAACTTTCCAATCAAAAACTCACCTAGAAAGTATAAATATTAGAGAATTATGGTTCACGAAGCAACAGGTAGGGACCAATGTAGCAAGACAACATGAACAAAACGTTTGAGCACATCAAAACCCAAATTTTCACATGCCCTCTAGACTTAGGCCTTAATTCAAGAACCATGTCCAAATTGTCACACGTGTATATACATTATACACTTCTACTATCTTTTGCCTTGAATACCCAAAAAGAGATACAGAGTATTAGGTATACATGTATAGACTTAACTTTGACAGAAGTAGAGAGAGAGAGGCAATAAGAAACAAGAACAGATAGAGATTTCCAGGATCAAGGAAAAAAAAAAAAAAGGAACTGCCAAATTTGACAGTCCCAGACGGGTTACTTAGTTGAAAAGCCAGAAGGGAAGCGGTATAGTGCCACTGCCAACCAGTATGCTACGACAGTCACACATACAGTAACATGGGGGATTCAAGGACAGTCTTTTTCGTTTCTTTCGAGACATCCATTATAGAAGAGTAACAGTAATAGCAACAATTGTGAGCCATTAAGTGCCTCTGTTCATCGGACCAGTAGTCTCCCTTGTTACAGATATGACATTCTAAAATCACAATCTTCAAATGGTTTGCATTTTGAAGGATGTACACAGTGAGGCACAAGTAAATTTGTGTGCACTGTTGATTTCAACATTTCATAGTTGAATTAAATAAACCTTATAGCACACTAAACTCTCTCATTTAATCACAAAGAAGAGAGCAGCATACAAACAGCATGGCATCAATCTCCACCATGATTAATTTTTATTTCATGACCATCAGACCCAACCATTGTCATTAGTTTGCCATAGAATACCAGTGTAACCATTCAGAGAAGACCACTCTTTCATCTACAAAACTCAAATATTCGCCCAGGTACTAATGAATACTGGCATCCAAGAGGAACTCTTTTAAGATATTAAAACCACTGCTCTATCTTGTATAATCTGCTCTCAAAAATGCAATCTTCATTGCCGGCAAACAAACTCAAATAGTGAAAATGCGAACACAGATTTGGAAATTAAGGGACCACGAATTAAAGCGGGTAAGATCAGAAGAGAAAAGGGCACCAAAAGAACCAATGAACCAGTCACGACAAATTTTCCTATCCCTTATCTCCATACATGGCCCTTTATTATAGAGACCCAATTATTGCTGAAAATCTCCGTCACTGAGTAAATAATTACCTATCAATTTCCACAGCAACCCCCCTCACCCTCCCTCTTCCAACAAAAGACCAAAACCACCCCGCATGGACCCTGCGCCCTGCCTTATGTGGATCTTCGTTAGGTATACGCAGCCTCAACCCTAACTAATCTAGGGGGATTACTAGAGAGGTTATTCCCTACGGACCCACAAAACAGTTTCTGTACAGCAGGACTTTTTTATATATTGGAAAGGTCAAAAAAATAGTAATAGTAACAACATCAGCAACGACCACAATACTAATAAGCTAACACCTAAAGCCATAGAATAAAGTATAATATGCATCGTATCAAACATTATCCCTAATAAAACAGAAGACATTGTCTCAAGAAAAGGTGGGCACTAGTATTAGTAAAAATATAAAGGGATAGCCTAAGAAAGTGATAGAATGAATGACAGTTGAAGAGGGACGAAATGACTTCCTACAGCTGATAGACTCCCCTGATCTGATCCCTAGTTAAGATTCTGAAAGGCTCTGGCTCTTGCACCGGCTAGGCTTTCAAGGATTAAGATGACATAGATGTTAGCATGAGAAACATAAGAGCAAAGAGTTACATTGCGAGATCTAAATATGAGAAGTGAGAGAGCTACTAGAATACGAAGTTTCGATAACAACAGTTCAGCCATACAAAGAGGTCTTATATGAGAGGAAGTATGGGGGAAAAAAAAACATAATTTCCGAATTTCATAACATACTTATCATAACTAGAGCGGATGTGCAAGCAGAGAGCTAGCCAGTCTTTAGCCTACTTCCCGCCAACTGCCAACACATGGTTTCTACTAAATAAAAATAGCCCATAACTATAACCATGACTAAATTAATACGAAACCAAACCTTTAGTCACCACAAGCATACTATTTTACGCTTCTCATTGTCTATGATAAGGGATGATGCTGCAACATACATCTTGAAGGAATAAGTAAACTCCAAAACAAAAAATGTTCCATTAATCTAGTTAGCCACATCCTACAAGCTATAGAACTGTTTGCTGGTTATTCAGAAAATCACATGTTTTGTTGGTAAAGCAGAATGGATTCTCGGCATGTCCTGCCTCTGAAAAGCTAGCTTGTAAGCTAATTGCTTGCAGCTTTAACCATAAAAAGTAAATAAATAAAAACGACCACCCCCATCTCAGACATAAGATATATTTGGATTAAGGAGCTATGATAAGGAAAAGTATATCTTCTATTAAGATCCATAAACATATCCTTCCAGGCTTCAATGCTTAGAAGGATAGATATAGATAAACCTCCCAAGATCAAATCCAGTTACATGCTAATTTCCACAGCTCAAAGAAAGTATTTATCAGTGTCTGCTGCACAACTCTAAACAGAACTGAAGGGTATGTAACAAAAGGAGAGTGACTTACGGTCCAACTTTTCACCAACACCAAGAACTTCTTGTACATTTCGGGTCATTATCTGATGGACTTCATAGAGCTCATCATTTAATTTGGCCATGTTCCTCTGAGTCCGGGTGTCCTGGTACAACTTCTTTGTTTTCTGTATGAATGTGTCTTTATAAGAGAAAAGGGAAAGAATCAAATTAGTCTTTTAAGACCAAAAACTACTTAAGAAACAAACAAAACAATCACATACAAAACACTTACCAAACTTGATGAATGCATAAGGTCTAGCAGCAGTTTCTATCTGGTTCCCATTGACACGCTCAAATTCATTCTTCAGATCTTCCAAGTATTGAAATGCAAGCTTCTTTGGGTAAGCACGGTCACACATTGTCAAATAACAAACACGTCCCTCGATGATGTAGCTTGGAACCAATGTTAAGGTCACTGTAATTAAAAGATCCTCACTTGTCTTTCATAGCAGTGGCAACTCTAAACTAGTGTGATGTTAGCTAGCACAAGAACAGGCATAACCTTGCAACTAATTATTCTTGTATAGAACCACTTAGAATAACCAGGCAAAGTAAGTAATAATGTATACAATATGAGAATGGCATTGTCTAGAAGCTGTATCTGCAAAGTACAAACAATCACAAAAGGGAGATATATTTTGCATGAAAATTGCACATTATCACGGGTAATTGGAAAGCACATGGATATCCTTGTTCAGAAAGGCAGATGATGCTAAATTTCTCTTTTCCAGAATCGACAAATATGTACAGCCGTCAATCCTATCAATCTTAAGGGAAGATGCATCGAACCAAAACATCATCATTCAAGATGAGCAAAACAACACACTGAACACCTACTAACTAGCTGATATCCCATTCTCAAGACCAGCTTCTACGGTCACCATAGAATATCATAACTTAAACTTCTTCGTTAATAAGCTAATGGCAACCACAAATTCTTGAAAAAGACCCTCTAATTTTATCATAAAAGTAGACAAGGTAATTGTAAGCTAAATCATCTCGAGCTCTCTTCAAGCCCAATCCAAATCAGAGATATATTACCTTTGTTGGNNTCTACTTTTATGATAAAAGTAGACTCTCTCTCCCAATACTAGCTGAACAGAAATTACCATGAGAAAGACCGCCTAAATAAATCAAGTTTTCATCTAACTAAAAAAATTTCAGTCTTCCAAGTATAAGCATGCATCTTGGTAATAACAATTTAATAGAAGCGCTGTTCCAAATAACACATTATTTCTGTTTACTCCTCATTAGCAGAGTTAGATCGGCATTCCAACACTTCTAAAAACCCGAGCATCGCATAATAACACTAGTGCACCCTCTCCTCCCCATCCATCTCTCCCTNNNCAACGATCGACCAAGCAATCCAATAACATCTGCATAACGCCATTTCAATCACAGTTTCAACTATATACCAAGCAACAAAAGAACATCAACATAGCCACATTGTGATCAATGCTTTACAAACACATTAATTTATATCCATTCATGCATTACTAAATCAAGTTCCACATTCAATCAACCCATCACCCCAACACCCCCCATCCCCAATAACGATCCTCAACTTCCAAATGGTCTGAAAGTACGTAACCCCCCCCCCCTTCTTACTCAACAAACACATTGTGTGATCAAGGCTTTAATGATATATTCAATCCATTTACATTTATGCATTACTGAACCCGTACATTTCAGCAATACAATTCAAAGTCAAAACAACATTACTAAAACCCATAAATTTTCAGCAATTCAATTAAAAAACCAAACAACCAAACACCCCATCCCCCCCCCCCCCCCCTACCGATCATCGACTTCTGCACAGTCTAAAAGTACGCAAACACCCCTCCACCCCGCCCCCTGTACACACATTGTGATAAAGGTTTTAGAAATATATACAATTCACATACATTCATGCATCACTAAACTGAAGCATCTCAGCATCCAAAATTCCACTTCAATCAAACCCATAAGCCCTCCCCTCACCCCACCAACCTCCCCACGCCCCCAATAACAATGCTGATCCTCAACTTTGGAAAGGTCTACAACTCCACAATCTTACTCCCCCTCTACCCCCCCTATACACACATTGTGATCACGGTTATTTATAAATATATTCAATTCTTATACATTCATGCATTACT
>CAAKMY010019408.1:0-21064 GCA_901111285.1 Corrigiola litoralis | reverse complement strand
TGGAAGTAACAGATGAAGTGTTCATAAAATATTTCTAGATTGTTGAGCAAGCTGCAGATTTTTTGTTTGTTTGTGGGAACCTATTTTTTTTTTGTCTGCGGGTGGGGGTGTGTGTGGGTGGGTGGGGTGGGGAGTGGGGGGGTCACTGTTTATTGTGAATGGCACTACGATGTTATAAGATGTACAGATATACTCCCTGATAGTGTGATAACACTTCGCTCTTTCTTTAGCAGTGTCCTTGGAAATTAATTCACTCTTCTACATTATATCGTGTGGATCTGCCCAATTGTGAAAGTCATTAACTTCTTGCAGGTTATTCCATATGGTGACTTGGATTCTCTAGCCATGCTACAGAGGCAGCTGGACGTGGACATACTTGTGACTGGTCACACACATCAATTTACAGCATACAAGCATGAAGGTGGTGTTGTTATAAATCCAGGATCCGCCACAGGTGCATATAGCAGCATCACCTATGATGTTAACCCAAGCTTTGTTCTCATGGATATTGACGGGCTCCGGGTGGTGGTTTATGTATATGAGCTGATTGATGGGGAAGTTAAGGTAGACAAGATTGATTTCAAGAAGACAACAGCTCCTCATTCTCCTCACTGACCTCAAAAGAAAATCTTCGGACCTGCTTTAATATTTTCTGTAACCGTTACAGATTGGAGGTGAATCTTGTTCTTTAATTAAGGCTTTAGACAAGTACTTGGAGCTTGTATTTCTTGTGAATTATCGTAGAAAGTTCTCTTCATACATAGAGTTAGGTTTGTCACTGAATATGTGTCTCGATTGCAAGTTCAACCTGATTTTGTGCTTATTTGTTATGGTTAGATCTTACTCTGTTTTCCTCAGTGGCATAGTAGATAAATGTATATTTTATTCTACTGTAGTTCTCTACCTCGTTGCACTGTTAATAAAGAGCTACATTCATGTTTGATTAGGGCTTATCGTGCATTAATTTTCCTTTGAAAGTATTTTTCATATGAATCCGATGATTTAATTTTTATAATTTCTAACGAAGTTTGTTAGGTACTAAATTGATGGTCAAATCATGTTTTTGATATGTGAGAACGACAAGTAAATTTATATTAGAGGAAATATCGGTTATCATCCATTACATTCAATGTCGTTACAAGAATTTACCTAATTATTGATGGTTGCGTATAAAACCATCATTTTGACCCTTTTTCCCATCTCAGCTAAATCTGCTTACTCTCTTTCTCAATAGTTTGAGATCATCAGACATGTTCCCTTCAACCAACAGGGGTGCTTGGGGAGTTTCCTTTATTTGGAGTTTAGTTTACATCACAAAAAATGGCTTTCTGTAGAAATAGAAAACACTTTTTCTATGTGTAATACAAGTTAGCACTTGTTTTCTCATAACTCCTATGATCCGATCCCACTGATTTGATCATACCGTCTTCTGACAATTATAAGGCGCCACCGGTTGGTACTCAATTTGGGCACCACTCCTCTCATATGGATTATTATATTGCTTGCTAGACCCCGGAAATAGAGGGGATTATAATAATACAATGTGAGAGGATGTCGCCCAAACTTAGTACCACCCAGTAGCGCCATCTTATTTTCCTATGTAGAATCCCAATCATAGCAACGATGAGTGACCTCTTTCATTATTAAAATGACACCCTTAATTAACTCAAAAATAATATAGTCATTAAGACTTGCATTGTAAATTTTAACTAAATTAGACACATACAAGAAAAGGACTTCTTTACTCGGAAAAGGTGGGGGGGAGGTTGTTTATAAAGGCCTTATTTGTAACATTTCTCTTCTTTCTTACGGATTTGTAGAAAACTTAAGTCATTATTACATGCAAAAAAAAAAAAAAAAATTGTATTCATGTGTTATAAAAAACACAAGAATAAATAATAGAAAGGTTGACTACGTTTGTAAAGTAAAAATGAAAACATTTGTCTTTTCGAATGGTATGGGTATTTGCGATTTTTTGGTCATAACATTCTCATTGACTTTTGTTATAAATGTCGCACTGACATTCTCTGCTCCTTTCTAAGTCTATCATCTCTCTTTATTACAGTTTGATAAAAGCATAACAAACAGATAGTTAATTTATGTGAAAGTTTGAGGTGATTTTGTGTTCTTTTAACCTTGTAATGTGATGTTAATGCATTAATTTTGGTCCAAAATGTTTTAAAATGAATCCAATTGAACAGTACACGTCTATATCCAGCGTTGGATGTATGTTCATGGGTACAATGCGATTTTTTTTTTGAGTTTTAATGCATTTTTAATGCTGAAAAAATTAGAAAATCAGAAATTCTATATTGAAACACCTTTAAAATATGTAAAGGGACACCAGAAAGATAATTATCTGGATCCGCCACTGTAACACAGCCTAGTCAATGTCATAGTTTCCCCTTTTAGTGGCTGTCAGTTACTTCTTGTTAAAACTATATTAGCAAACAAGACCAGCAGGTTTAACAAACAAAGTAACAAAAACTACAGGGGGAAAGTTCCAGAGATAAGTACAAGACTTACCCGATCAGCCAAAACATATAAGATAGCAATAATACATGGGAGGCAACAACAAACAGCAGCAGCAATCACAGATGCCAGGGCCACGCAAAAGATGACAAAGAACAAATCAAGAACCAAGAAGGCAATACATAACCTGCAACGCAAATCATATAGCCAAGTAAAAATTTGCATGTTATGCTTCTCAATTCTAACCTGCAGTCCAGGAAAGGTCTAAATCAGGGCATACCAGTAGAGTGTGGGAGAGTCTTGCTGCAGGGCGTGGCCACCCACACATATCCAGTAGAATCCAACTATCCACCAGATAAATGAAAACATCGTGTTTGCAGATTCCAAATGCCTTATCATAGTACTGGAGAAGAAAAAATGGAAATAGCAAGTGAGCCATATGTATTAAAAGCAGAGGGCAGAGAGCCAGGGATAGAGATGGACAACAGAAAATGAGCAAGCTAATATGTACCACAGAGCTACCGCATCACCAAGTTGAGATGAGAAATCCAAGGCTTCAAGCACAATTCACACATGTCACAAGGCTTAGTACAGTACATACATATCCACCAAAGGTACTAACAATCTACATGACTGGCTTAAATAAAGAACCAAAATTTCCGCCGTGACCAAAATCAATAGAAAGTTGAGCCTCAACCAGTATACAAGGTTATAACAAATGCATTTCCCACATTCTACGTCAACAAAAGCAACAGACCTCAATGCGTTAAACCTACAATGTTCCTTACTGCAGTACTAGCTTCATCTAATGTTCCAAGGGAGCCCTCCACGACGTACAACAATGTCTAATTGTAACTATTCCATCTGCATAACCTGCAAATTGAAGTCTAAAACAAACCATCACCCTCAAAAAGCCCAATTTCGATGCTCTTCCAAAGATCCCAACAGTCTTATCTCTTTGGTAAGAAAGCTAATAAACATTACTTATTCAGATAGTAAGTGCTTTACTGCAGCAGCTGCTTCTTCATACGAATTAAAATCATTTCTAAGATTCCTTACGCTCTCACATCACATCCCTAAGAGTACTCGATGTTCTCATAGTAGAAAGGTCGTTGTATCCTAAATTTCACATAGCACAAAGGAAAAAAAAAAACAAATGGGAGGCTCGCTCCGGGCAGGTTCGGATCACTTACAATACACGGCTCTACGAAGGAAGGGCCAGCACTTCTGATTAGCTTGAACACCATTCAACTACCAGACATAACTCCTCATCAAAACCACTGACAAAAAGAAAAAGAAAATCCCTCGGATCAGGAATTCACGATGACCCTCACTTCAACACCTCTTCTACTAAACCACTACAAATCAACATTAGTACTAATATCCCAAGACAATTCCAATTACTACCTATCAAAGATTCCCTGATATCTTCCATTCATAGCAATGACTATAAACCATATAAGGACTGATAGATAACATAGCACAATGCCGCCACCCCCCAGCCTACACAATTATCCAGTACACCCATTCAGGGGTTTCGAACAACTTGGCATTACTATTCCAGTCACTTACCTTTCAAAAAAAAACACAAATTATTAAAAGATATGGTCTAATTTTAACTCAAAATTTAACCTAGTCACTAATTGAGCTAAAGTGACCACTTTTTAAAAACTGTAATAAAAGGTGGTCACTTTAAGCGCCAAAAAGTAACTACTTTAAGAACGTCTAATTCTAACTTTAGCCAGTCTCATACAAGGCATTCTGGAACATAGAAATACATAATCTAGTGCAAAATCATACACTAAGTCATCCATAATATTCGGATAAAATAACATTTTAACAAGCCAAACAACAATTGAAAAAATCCTACTCTTTCAACACTTCCTATAATATTATAACCTAGCTCAAAAATTCCAACATCACATACAACAACATGCAACACAATCACTAGGAGAGATACTACAACCTCGACTCCTCGGTATCGCCTTCGACACCACCCCTCCGCCTCTGCCGCCTCCGAAACTCAACAAAAACACAAACAACGTGAATCAAACACTGCACCGCATACCCCGTAACCCACACCCTCAGCGGCAACCTCACCACCGCCTCCCACGTTAAAAACAGCGCCACCACCGCCGCCGCAACAAACGCCGAGTTCCACGCGCCGTCGAGCGCCACTACCGGACTCGAGTACGCCCAGTCCACCTGCCTGTCCTCGATCTCCTGCGCTGCCGTCTCCCTCACCGCCATCGACGGCTCCCTCATCGCCCTCCGCCCGGAACTCGCGCGCCGGATCATCCGCGCCGCCTGCCGGAGACCGGCGGCGCGTACAGTGTCCGGCGGCGCGTTGTTTATTAGAAACGGCGTCGTGTCGACACTTGTCATTTCCTTTTTCTTTTTTTTTTAATTTAATTAAACGGTGTCGTTTTGAGTGTTTTAGTTAGAGTACCGCCGAAATGTTAGTAAGGGGTAAGTTCCGAGTAGGCTTGGTACTACAAGATATCCTTAAATTTATTTGTTTATTTATATATTTATTTATTTATTTTGTTGCTTTATTTTAAAGTAATTTACTTTGTTAAAGTTAAATATAGGTAAAGCTCATAATCGGGCAACTCGTGCTAGAAACAATAGCTAGTCGCCTAGTCTTTTATGAGACCGTCTAATTTTAAGTGGTCACCGTATAACTTAAAGTAGTCATTATATTTTTTATTTTTTTTTTAACGTGGGAACCCGCAGCCGCTATCATTCGGGTGCGCACTGGGTAAACCCCCGCCCTATGACCCTAGCCGGCAAAGGGCCACAGGGAGGTTAGTCAGCTGAAGCTGATCGGCTCGACCCATGATGCAAAAGGGGGGGAATATCTCACCCTAGGCCCTAATGAGCCCACTATGTTTGGCTCTTACCCAGGCCCATTAATGACACCAAGGAACCATCAAGGCATTAATGCAGCATTTTGCTGTTAGTGGGTATAAAACTTGAGACCTAGAGGATAAAAGGGAGGGAACTCTTTACCAATTGAGCCACCCAACTTGGGTAAAGTAGTTATTATGTTTGATGGTTCTAATTGGATCACAAAGATAAACGGTTAATATTCGATCTTCTAATCGTAGTTGTCGACAACTATATTATTATAGTTGTTAGCCATTATAAATGAATAGGTCGCCGACTATTCCCCCTCCCTTCCCTTTCGACGAGGTGCGGATGTTGTTAGGTCGGTCGCTGCCGGTCGATGGTACAAGTTGCCACCTATGGTGGGGGGTTAGGCTTCCCTTTAACTAAAGGGTTGTTTGGGTTTCTTTTTTTGTTTAAGTGCTTTGAATGTTTTCTTCAATTCAATTGACTATTTATAATCATTAAACACTTATAATTAACAATTTCTATATTTATCTAAATTACATATTATTATAATTATAACTAGTTTTTGGCCCGTGCGATGCACAGTAGTGTTATAGATTATACTAATATCAAATAATATTTTGACACAATTATTATAGACTTATTGATAAATGACAATCATGGTATGATTTTTTTTAACTCACGAATAACATAAAAGGAGGCAAAATGATTGAAAGATCACAGAGCTCAAAACTATTTATAAGGTAAAGTTTCTCTTATTAGTTATTTAAAAATAAATTAATAACAATTGTATAAATTTAAACATTCAATTTATGTTTTTTTTTTCATTTTTTTTCGTTGAGCTTCTCTTTTGTGACCGTACATAGGTATTTGATATTGATTGCAATATCTCAATCTATGTGATTATTTTACACTACTATAATTTTCTTTATTATAACATGACTAAGCATGAATAACATGTTATTGTTTTCTTGTTTGGTATTTGATAGAAATGGAAAAATTGTAAAACTTTTTAATAGTAATTGTAATGATTAATAAATATGTCGTTACATGATTAAATAAGTTAAATGATGCTATTCATTATTGCTATGAAAGTGTGGTAATTATTGTTATGAATTTCCTTTTTTTAAACTTTAACTATATGGGTACATTTAATTACTAATATATGGGTCCCATTTATACATGTAAGCGGTTATTGGACGCCAAGTAGCATCCCATGTGGTAGCCTCTTGTTATCACAATGCCTTTTAATAGATTTATTATAGATTATAGATATATTGATCTAACAACTAACCTTAAATCTCAAATATCAATAGTTGTGATTTGATCTCTTATTATATACGTCGATGTATATCATATGCATCGTACATTATAGAATTCCCAAGGTGATTTTGATTTCCATTTCCCATAGCGTATCATTTCCAATTACTATACGCTACCATTTATGACAGACTCTACATAGAGTGACAGTAAAGGATCTCCATAAACTTAGTCACACATTCCCCCCAAATAAATCCTGCTTTTTGACCCAAAGAACCAAAAATGGCGTCGAGCAGTAGCAACAACAGTGGGTACGACATGCCATGGGTGGAGAAGTACAGACCCAACAAAGTATGCGACATCGTCGGCAACGAAGACGCCGTGTCCCGCCTCCAAGTCATTGCCCGTGACGGCAACATGCCCAACCTCATCCTCGCCGTAACTTCTTATAAACTTTATTTGTTCTTACTCATCCATTTTATGTTTACTACACTAATTACTAATCATTACCCATTTACCCTCGTTGTTGTTTCGCATTTCCCGCCTTTTTCCCCTGCTTTCCCGCCATTTTTGAAGTTTGTGTGAGTGTTCATAAGCTATCTATGATTGTTTATTTGAAGTTTGTATAGTTACAAGATAAGGAGGAATTAGATTTAGTGACTATTACTAAACCATCGATGAGACAGTTGAAATTAGACCGTCTTAAAGTGGTTACTTTCTGGTTTAAAGTGTTCATTTTTTTTCTTTTAACAATGTTGTCTAGTATTAAATACTAAAAATAAGACCATCTCAATCGGAAGCAAATCGAGAATTGGATTAGGGGATTTTTGAGCGTATACTAAAATATGATTGGTTTTATCTGAAATTAACTCATCATGTAAGTGCTACACATTTCAGGCATGACATGTTTTGGTGGTCTGATTAGTATTGTGATTGCTTTGAGCCTTTGACTGTGTTTCGGGGTGTTTGAGTTCTGTCCTGCTGCATTATGGAGATATTCTTTCTATTATGCGGATTAGTCTTGTACTCTTGTATAACATCTTGAGAATGTGATTGCTTTCACTGTGTTTTGCAAAGTTTGAGTTTTCGGGTTCCTGCTGCAATTTGAGTTTATTGTGTTTGTGTATCCAGGGTCCTCCTGGTACGGGAAAAACAACGAGCATACTAGCTCTTGCACATGAGCTTTTAGGACAGAACTGCAAGGAGGCAGTTCTAGAGTTGAATGCATCCGATGATAGGTATTCCTACTGTCTGCCTTTATGAGACTCCATGTAGTATGGTTTGCATCAAATTTTCTGTACATTTACAGCGCCATGTCTTTTGTTTGGTAGGGGAATTGATGTTGTGAGGAACAAAATTAAGATGTTTGCCCAGAAGAAAGTTACTTTGCCTCCTGGGAGACACAAGGTAGTTATACTGGACGAAGCTGACAGGTAAAAGCCGACCTTACTCTGTATGTTTTCAATTCATTGTCACCATTTTCGGATATTTCTTTAAGTACTTATGCATGTCATTGTTGAATTTTGGGCTTTATTGGGATTGAAACAGCATGACATCTGGAGCTCAACAAGCTTTAAGGAGGACAATGGAAATATACTCAAATACTACTCGCTTTGCTCTTGCCTGTAACACTTCCTCAAAAATCATTGAGCCCATTCAGAGTAGATGTGCATTGGTTCGCTTTACAAGGTTGGCTGATCAAGAAATCCTCGGTCGTCTCATGGTGGTCATCGAGGCTGAGAAGGTAACTTTATAAACCTACTTAGTTTAGCCAAGATTGTGTTGTTGTTTCTTGTCTTTTATTTTTAAATTAAACATGCGCAAATGCTGACTGTTTAATTTGTCTTGCGAGTTATTTAAGTTTTTTCTGAGGCGTGAAAGATCGCAATTCTCAAATGTGATTAAGAGCACTTTGTAGGATATTTAGATTGCATCTATTTATTGCTTTAGCTGGCAGTCATTGCTATCTGTTCATTCGGAAGGGTCTAATAGTGAACTTGAAGATTAGAACTTGTTTAAAGGCATCTTGCATAGATGCAAGTCTTTTTATTAATTTTTATGTTCTACTTAAATACTCAATACAAGAGATAGCTTCTAAATGAATTTTAAATGCAATTATGTCTTACTCATAAATTTAATATTCTAAATAATGTAATATATAGTTTCTAAGATGAATTAGGAATTTCCCAGAGTTTCATCTGATATTATAGGTTTTTGTTTAACTATCATGATTCTTTGTTCTCATACTATAGCATTTTCACTTGTCAGCCACAAAGTAGAGAACTCTTCTATGTTGGCAACCATACTCTTCTTATAAGAATACATCCGCTGATTCTTTGAATATGCCAGCTTAATAAGTTTTTGCTGAAAAAATCTATCTTTGATTGGTCTGGTGTACATTGTGCTCTATTGTGCTTTTTTTTATTCAATTACATAGCTGCTGAGGTACTGATGGTATTTGCCATTTTGGAGGTTTCAACTAATCTAGCTATTAGACGATAATAAGCTCCTTGGATAATTACTTGAAGTACCACTATATTGATCTGTTCTTGCTTCCAGATGGGACCTCTTAGAACTGCAGTTAACCTCTTTTAGATTCGTCTCAACTTCTTTCTTTGTTCTTTCGATGGATTCTATCAAGTTTAGAGGAGTGGTTAAGTTTGTATCTCAGTGGTTCTTTAATTTTGCTACTATACAATCTGCATAAAACAGTTGAGGTGCTGACATTCATAAAGTATATTAAAGTGCACACATTGAGAAAAAAAGAGGCAGAAAAGGCAGTGTACTATGTTGCATTTTTGTGATTTGCTGTGTAGTAGTTGCAGCTTCCTTTACTCACTGTATTTTCGGATTGAGTCTCACTTATATCCATCTGATGCATGTTTAATATATGAAGGTCCCATATGTTCCAGAAGGTCTGGAAGCCATAATTTTCACTGCTGATGGTGATATGCGGCAAGCCTTGAACAACCTGCAGGCTACCTACAGTGGATTCCGATTTGTCAACCAGGAAAACGTTTTCAAGGTTGCTATTAAGAAAACTGTGGTTGTCTGCTGTATTTTGTGAAACAAAATAAATTTCAATTACATCTACTGATTGTTTTTGTCTGCTGCTTGTCAGGTCTGTGACCAGCCTCATCCTTTGCATGTTAAGAACATGATCCGCAATGTGCTTGAAGGAAAGTTCGATGATGCTTGCTCTGGTTTGAAGCAACTATATGATCTGGGTTACTCCCCTACTGACATAATCACAACGGTTTTCCGTGTGATTAAAAACTATGATATGGCGGAGTACTTGAAGTTGGAATTCATGAAGGTATGCCTTGTAATTATCTTCCATGGGAGATTTTAAAGCCTATTCCTATATCGCTTGTGCAAAACCCGATAAGTGATATCTATTCTGTCTGCAGGAAACTGGTTTCGCCCATATGAGGATCTCTGACGGAGTCGGTTCTTATCTTCAGCTTTGCGGGCTTCTGGCAAAGTTTTCTCTCGTCAGAGAGACAGCTAAGGCAGGATGAGGGCCTGGTTACGATACACAGCCCCTTCCCCTCTTTCCAGTTGTTTTTCAGTAGCGCAGAAATTGGTCAGTGTAGAATCAACTGTGATTTGCTTAGGAAGAGTTTATGGACCTAAGAAACCGACTTCCCTCACTTGTGAGTTGTATCTAATCATCCATGTTTTGGTGACATCCATGGGCGTTCTGTTTAAAGTAAGAGGTGCAAAGCTGATGAAAAAGGCTAAATCCAGCTTCAGTTAATTCTCATTATGCTTGTACGGTTGTAACTAGTGATGTTCTACCCAAGGGAGGAGCTGCAGCTCTGATTTCCACTGGTGTTCTATTGGGCGCCATAACAAAGGACAAGGCCACAAAATTGTTACCTGGGCACATAGGCACTGAAGTGTCTAAATGACCCGGTCGGTTTTTATGCTGCAATTTGCATCTTGATCATGGTGTCTTCCAAGTATTTCAGCTGTGTTGTAATTGTGTTCAAGAGTCCAACAAGAGACCAAAACCACAGTTTAGGCTTACTGTAAAATTTTATTTGTAAACGGATGTCTTGTTTTCAGTAACAGACGGTTTAGGTCATTTGGAAAGAAAAGGAACCATCCTAGTAAATGGGGATATCAGCTTTGTCACTGCGTGCCTGTAAAAAAAAAAAAAAAACTGTCATTGTGAAACTAGAATTGACGTCAATCTCCAAACATAAAGAGAATCAAGAGATGTTTCAGTTGATGACGAGGTCGAACGTTTAATTTAGTTTTTTTTTTTGTCTGAAAGGAGCGCACTAAGTCGCAGGTTAGAATCGAACCCCCAACCTTATGATTGAGGTAAGATAGCTCCAACCACTTGAGCTAGTTTTCTTCTTTTAATTTAGTGGCGAATGGAGATAGTAACATGGGGGTGCAACCGCACCCTTAAAAAAAGAAAAATGTGAAGTTCCCTTATAATCCCTTCTCTTTCGCACCCCACTTTTAAAAACTTAGGGTATCTTTGTCTTTAACCAAAAAAAAAACCCAACTTCCCATTCCTTCACTCTCAAATCTCACGGTCCCCCTTTCTTTGCCCTATAATTTAATTTTTTTGTAGTTATATTTTCATGAGTGTTATGTATTTATGTAGCTATATTTAGTTATTTATCATGTTTGATATTGATTAATGGAAGTTAAACTCGTCTTTTTTTTTTATGTTGTATTGATTTCGCACCCCTTTTTTCAAATCCTGGATCCGCCCCTTTACGTTTGTTTCTTATTTGCATTTTTTACGTGCTTATTTCGATAAAAATAAATCCAAATGACATTAAAATACTACTTGAACAATTGATCTCAACACCGACAAATAGAGATAATTCATAAACGATATAAGAAGCTTAAAACGATAACATTTCACAAAAATATCAAATTATGTGAGGAGCTTTCAATTATGCCAATCAGTCATAGAAAAAAAACAAATTACTTAAAATTGTGCATAATCTCATGGGAGCTGAGATGATACACACCCACTGGGTATCAATTTGACACCCATTTTCTCACATAATTTATTTTACCTTTGAATTCGTCCCCGTCTGCGAATCCGTCGACATTTTTCACAAATTTTACAAACATAGGCTCTCATTTTCATATTTTTTATTCCTTATTTTTTATTTGGAAATAAAAATAGTTTGTAAAGATCATATGAGAGTGTCATTTTCCAAATCTTAATTTCCCTCAATTACAAACAGTGGCCCATGAAGCAAAATAGGCCCAAAAGGCCCAGAAAAGCAGAAACATATAAATAAGCAGAAAGACAACATTTTGCCTTTTGGTTAGGGTTTATCTATCTTTGCACCACAGAGTTGAGCAGACACACATCATCATGGTGCTCAAGTAATCTCCTTTTCCCCTTCAGCATCTACTTTTTTGCTTTACATTTTTGTTCATGTAATCTATATATTTTGTCTTTTTTTTTTTGTTAGTATGGATTTATACTGTTAAAAATACATTCATGGGAAATGATGTGGACCTGAAGACTGTAAACAATGAGCTTTGTAGGAAATCATTGGTCATGTTTAATAAAAATATAGCTAGCTTAGTTGGGTAGATGTTGGATGTTACAGGGTTTGTTAACTTGCTATGGGTTGTGAAAATGAACAATGTACATTTGGAGATTAGAATGTTTGGGTCAATGGGTAATGGGTTTGTGCCTTGTGGTGCGGTTGGATATTTGATTGCGCTTTTCGCCGTGATTAGATTCGACTGTGTAGGATGTGGAGCAATGTGCAAGGAGTTTCTTTCGAGCCGGAAGCTGTTAAGTTGGGTTAATGAATAGTGTAAATGGGTTTGTGGTGCGGTTGAGTTTTTTATTGCGCTTTTCGTCGTGATTAGATTGGACTATGTAGCATGTAGAGCAATGTGCAAGGAGTTTGTTTTGATCCGAAAGCTGTTAAGTTGGGTAAATGGGTATTTAGAGTTGGAGCGTTTGGTTGCAGTTTGTGCATTGGGTAAATGTGGTTGGATGACTAGCTTTTTTTACGGAAATTAGGAGCTAAGAGATGGGTGAAGTGATTTAAAGTTTTGGAATTGAGTTATCGGGTTGTCTGCACTCTAGATTCGATGCATTTTCCTGGCTTAGGGAAACATTGGAGGTTTTTAAAGACGATCATGGGTTAGAAAAAATTGAGTGAGCATGTTAGCAATGTGCAAGAGTTTGTCCTGATCCAAAAGCTTTTAAGTTGGGTAAATAAGGCTATGTTTGGTAGCAATGTAGCATGTAATTAGGTGTAGATTGTGGTGCCCCGTCTACCCTTTTTTGGGAGAAACAGTGGAAAATGGTAGGAAAACGGTAGAAAATAGGAGAAAATAGCTAAAAAGTTTATAGAAAATAGTAAAAGTATATATTTTACCCCAAATTGTACTCTTAGATTCGCCACTTCATGTAATCACAACTGTAGTACAGTGTAGTGTAATATAGTAGTTAGTTCAAATAGTGTGGGAAATGGAGAGGAGAGAGAAGGGTAAGGGGAAGGTGCGTTTATATGATTACACGTACTCATGTAGTGGTGTTTATATGGGTTGAACTTGAAAAAAATTCCCATTACATGGGTTGATGAAATCATTTACATCTCTCACGATAAAACTCCCATCTGTCCTCAATTTTCCGCCATATTTGTACAAATGGGAGACATTACATTGTAATGGTGGTTATAACCTACCAAACATGACCTTAACGTATTTTGTTGAGCTGTAAGTGGGTCTTTTAGAGTTAGAACATTTAGTTGCAATCTGTGCATTGGATGAATGTGGTTGGAGGACCATTTTTTTGGAAAATTGGAAGCAAAGAGTCTAGGTGAAATGATTTACTTGGGCTCTCTACTGTAGAGAAGAAAGTTTAAGAATTGATGCTATCAGGTTGTCTCCAATCTAGATTTGATGCATTATTGTCAGGTTGGTGAAATTTTTGGAGGTTTTTAGGGGCGATCATGGGTTGGCGTATTCAGGTTGGAAAATTTTTGGAGCTTTTCAGGGATGATTTGGGGTTGGGAACTTGAGATTTTGAGCAGCAGAGTCTCTTTGAGCTTTTGATTGCATTCACTTGAGAGCAGGATAATCTCACATGTGAGTTGTGACTTTGATTTTAAGCTTGGTTGGGCAAGATAAAGATGATGTCTGCTTGAGTTCTTTTGTTTGAGCTTGGTGGTTATTTATGCTGATTATCTAGGACTTATATTCATAGATAGGATTTTGCTGGTTACTGTATTTTATATATATTGCATGTGTCAATTGCCATACATCCATTATAGAGGAAATCTTAATTGAAAGGGATCATGGTAATCAGTCTTGTACTTCGAAATCCTCTTATGTGGTTAACTTTTTTATACTGACTGGGTATTGCTTCAACTTGTACTCCAGGACTGAACTTTGCCGCTTTAGTGGCCATAAGATATATCCTGGAAGGGGAATCAGGTTTGTGCGAGCTGATTCTCAGGTGAGTTATTTTTTGTCTCATTATAATAATTTTGACTTTTATTTATGTTTTTTATTTTTTAAGAATTCAGATCCTTAAAGATAACTGAACTGTGTGATTTTGGTTTTGAAGGTTTTCCTTTTTATCAACTCAAAATGTAAGAGCTACTTCCACAACCGTCTCAAGCCTGCAAAGCTCTGCTGGACTGCCATGTACCGGAAACAGCATAAGAAGGTTATCCTCTTCATCCGTTGCTGTTCTTTTATGTTGAATAGTTATTCTTTTTATCAAAATCTTATATTGGTGGTGAATTTAGTAGTTTGTTGTTGGTGGTTCTGTAAGAGGTCTGACATTGATGGTTATATTCGCGTATCCAGGATATTTCTGCTGAAGCTGTGAAGAAGAGGAGAAGGGCTACGAAGAAGCCATATTCAAGGTCCATTGTTGGTGCCACTTTGGAAGTCATTCAGAAGAAAAGAACTGAGAAGCCTGAAGTTAGAGATGCTGCAAGGGAGGCTGCTCTGCGGTGAGTTTTACTTCTAAACGCTAATGTTATTCATTATAGATGGTGGCGGAGTCCCTTTTTGTATTTTAAGGCTTATTGATTAAGTACTTTATGCCTGTCTATAACTAGGGTTTGTATTTTTAAGATGGTAATTTGTTCTGGATTGGGACTCCTAAGGTCCGGGGAGTGGGGACAATTTTTTCCCTTTTTTTTTTTCTCCTGTTAGATGGTTTGGGAACATGTTTATCATGCTTGGGCTATCCTTTTCTGACGGATTTAATTGGATATTGTAGTGAAATCAAGGAAAGGATCAAGAAGACCAAGGATGAAAAGAGAGCCAAGAAAGCCGAAGTGACGGCAAAGGCGCAGAAGAGCAAGGGTGCTTCCAAGGGTGCAGCACCAAAGGGCCCCAAGCTAGGTGGTGGCGGTGGAAAGCGATAAACTCTTTCTTCAATCACCCAGGATGTAATCCAGTTGAGGGAAGTGTGACTTCGCATGTCAAAATGTTTAGACTTATTTTGGTAGTAAAGATTCAAATGCTGGAACCAAAACTGATGGTGTCTTTACATGTTTGCTTGTTAAGCTTCAATGTTAAATGATAGCCATACGTTTTTGGCTCATTGTTAAGCCTCTGACTTATCCCGATTAAGAATTGTTAGTATTCTACTTCAGACACCTAAAATGCTGCCTTGAACTGTTCTTTGATCGGGAAAGGTTGAAAGAAAGCCTTTGATGTAATTGTGAGAGTTTGTGTTTTAGCCTTGGTGACAGCCTGCATCCTGGTGCCTTCTAAATAACGTGCATGCCATCTGTTGCTCTTGCATTTTTGTTCTCCACTTGGGAAATTATTTTCTTCTTCGAATCACATCCACACGATTTCGTCCAAAAAGGGCTTCTTAAACTTACAGGAAAATCCTTTCTGATACGATGGGGATACTACGATAGCTCATCGCAATCATTTTATTATCTGATTAATAAAAGGACCGAGATCCTTGAGAAAATTAATAACCTTGATAAAGTTTCTACATAAAATTCACGAAACACAGCCTAGAGTGCAGTTGGTGGGTCACGTCATACGGATGATGGGAGGTAGTGACATTGCCGTAGAATTTGTTTACGGTTGCTTGCTTGTAAGCGAATGATCACACCAACCATAACAACTATGCATCCCAGAGAAAGGAATGTTTGACAAACTCACCATTGCTGGCTTAGTCCTTGGTCCTTACGTTGCACGCGGTTACACCATTGTTGCCGGGTTTGGCACGTGAAAACGCGGAGCCAACCAAACCCACTTTACCAGCAGTGCTTTAGAAATATGGAATTATTTTTCCCTTCCAAATTTTTAGAAAGGTAAAAATTTCAGTCTTAAAGGTTAGTACGACCTACTACTCCCCTTTGGCTGCTATCTTTAGGAATGTAAAAGTTAATCATCAAAAGGACTTCGGAAGAGGCGATCAGTAACGTCAAGAATCTGGCCAAGAATAATTCAGTTATGCAACCATATTGCAATTATGCAAAATAAGCTTGAATCCTTTATTGTGTTGATGTGAAGGATGTGAAACCTTTTGTTTTACAACAATGCGATGTCATGTTAATTATTTCTAATATTCTTACGTTCCAAGATACCAAAACGAATCCAATTTTACAATACTCTAAAATGTTAAGTTAATCATATCATAGTATCTTTTTTTGACGAAGGTGCAATAGTATTATAATCGAGCTCAAAAGCTGTTATACATAGCGTAAAAATACAAGGATGACTAAATGACTTAACAAGCAGAGCATAGTACTTACAATTTTAGTTCTTCAACATAATTGAAATCTTTTGTTCCGCTATGCATGTGTCCCATTAATATGATAGTAATTCAACATTTTTGTCTAAGTTGGCATCATCTTAATGGAATGTGACACAAAATGGGATAGATTACAAAATTACTTGTCCATGCAATATGAGTGTAGGCCTTTTCTCTATGACGATGTTTGATGGATAATTGTTTGGAAAAAAATATACTCCTAATTTGCAACTCTAATCTCATATGGAACCTTAGAATAACTATTCCACTAATTATAAATTGATGTTTTACAATGGATATAGTGTACACTAATCATGCAGGGGCACAGGTACGTTTGAGGATCACATTCAGAGCTTTTCAAATTGCTCTTGAGAAAGTAAATTTACATGTAACAAATAACTTTAGCATACGGTGCATGTGCAGAAAGACTGGTGCAATGTATTTAGGTAGAGAGCAAGCGTTACTGAATTATACGCATACTAACTCTGGTGCAATGTTGTTTTCACCTGGCCTTCTCAACCAAAGTAAAGTCACTATCTCTTGGCTTTGTACGGTAGCTGTGATTGAAGAGGTATAATCAAACCTTTCACATTTCAACGAATACATCATGCTGATCATGAGATGACCTTTTTCGCCAAAGGAATTATTATTGGCTCTCGTATCACGATTTCTCAGCTTCGGAAGATCGTAGCTAGTAGAACATTAGTTGCAACTCTATAATGAATAGAATGATGAGAGCTCACAAGTCACAAATCATGTCAAAAGTACCATAATCAATAGTAATCGAGAGTAAAGACTTTTCAAGTTGGACTAAGACCTAATCCATTGTTTTCCAGCGAGGAAAAGGGAAAGATAAAGGACCTAATCCATCATAACTGATCATTGAAAATGAATACTGCACAATTCTACTTGTTCGGCAATGCTAAATAGTGAACTGAAGCTTTCTTGATTTATCAAAAAGAAAAGCTATATCTTGAATCCAATGCTAAACGCATATGCTATTTAGCTATGAAATCACTTTTGATGTGACTGTGATCACTTAATAACTTCGACTATTGTCTTTCTTGTGCTAGCTTATGAGTTGGCAACTAATCCGTCACCTAAGCTTATTTTATTACAAGAAAGAATTTCTGATATACGAGCCTTTATTTATTGCTCCCTCCGCGGCTGCGTCCCAGTCATTACATTATTATATTTTCTCCTCACATATTTTAGTAGATATGTGAAAAAGTTGAGACATAATAAAATAAATAATTCCCTAAACCAAAGTTAATCATTATGATTCTCCAATTTGAATTCCAATCAATAACGAAGATTGTTCCTCATATAATCACAAAAATCAATTAATATCAACATGTTTCAATTGTAGATACCAACCTTACCAATTATGCTACGGACATTACAAATTATTAGCATAAATTAGTATCATACCTAATTGTAAATTCAAATTTTTGAGAAAGTCCGTTTATTTTCATGAAATACACCCAATCGATCAAAGTTTCCTTCAACTCCATTCCGAATTTGAGTTCTTGTTTAAAGTTATTCCCTCCGTCCCATCCATTTTGCTCCATATTCCATTTTGGGGCATATCATTTATTATGCTCCATTTTCTCTTTTGGTAAGTTTTTCCCTCAAATTTTACAATAATGCCCCTCTTTTTCATTACTTATCCCACCAATTTATAAGCATGGTCCACGGCAAATTATTCCTGAGACTACCAACCCTCATGTCTAACTTAAAGTTTTTTATTTATTTTGTCAAAAAATAAATAAAAGTGCATACTAATATAATTGAGAGTACATAATCTGAGGTGTATGCAATAGATTTTGATGATCCACCACCTCATTCACACGACTTG
Source organism: Corrigiola litoralis (assembly GCA_901111285.1). NCBI lineage: Eukaryota > Viridiplantae > Streptophyta > Magnoliopsida > Caryophyllales > Caryophyllaceae > Corrigiola > Corrigiola litoralis. Next base: position 2,876 of record CAAKMY010019408.1, on the reverse strand, counting down.
CCTTTAAAGACCTATCCCGTCCATTTTCGTAATCTTTGATCCAAAAGCAAATGGAGCAAAATGGTAAAACGGAACGAGTAATTAATCGATAAATTAGACGATTTTATACAAGACTTTTGAACAACGGGTGTCCGGACACAGTGACACCTGCTCAAGTTAGTTCTCGAGTCACTTTCTTACACAATCGTAAAAAGAGACACGGCAAAAGGACACGGTTACAGAGCATGAGGATCATATAAAAACATAGTCTAAACTCAGAAACAAACAAAACAACACAATCTTCACAAACTAGTAGAAAGTACGGAGTAGAAACTACTACAGCCTGCAGTTACTCACTTTCTTACACCTCCTGACCTTCCAACTTGACAAGAACAAACAACAAACAACAATAATAATTGAATCAGAAAGAAAGAGTTAATCAATCAATATGATGGAAAACAGTAGAGATCTGGAGAAGAACAGAGGAGGAGGAAATGATAATTACACATCAAATTACGCACCAAATTCATCAGCAGCAGGTGTGTACCAGTTGGAGGCATCAGACAGGCAGTGGACATCATGGCTGGTGCCGATGATAGTGGTGGCGAATGTGGCCATCTTTATCCTGGTCATGTTCATCAACAACTGCCCCAACACCAACTTTGGGTTTGATGGATGTGTGGCTAAGTTTCTTGGTCGCTTGTCCTTTCAGCCTCTTAGGGAGAACCCTCTTCTTGGTCCTTCCTCGAATACGTAAACTTTTTATCTTTACTTTCATTGCTCTATTTTTTGGTTCATTATTTGTGGGTTTGTTGTGTTTTTTGATAAAGTTAGTTGCTTTTGATGTTTATTGATGTGGGTTTGTGCTGTTTTGCTGAAATTTTGTTGTGGGTTGCTGATCATTTTGATGTGAATTTCGTTGTTGTCTTCTTTTGCTATATCTTTTTACTTGGTTATAGTGTATTACATGTGGATTTTTGGTGGAATAATGTGCTTTTGTTGTGTTTTTGAACTTTTCATTAAATTTAGTTGCTTTGGATGTTTATTGATGTGGGTTTGTGGTAATTTTGCTCAAATTTTGTTGCTTTGTTGTGGATTGGTGGTCATTTTGATGTGAATTTAGGTTCTTTGTGGTGGTGATTTGTGGTCAACTAATGGGGTTGTGTTTGTTGTTGTCTTGATTGAATTAAGTTGCTGGTTTAGGTTTGTGATCAATTGATGCAGGTTTGAGTGATTATCCTTGAATTTCTAGCTGTTATGTTACAGTTTTGTCCCTTTATGATCTATCCATGTGAGTTTTGTGATTGAAATTTCGGAACACTGAATGTTAAATTTCAGCTAACCGCGTAAAGTTGGGCGAATTTGGTGGGAAAGTTTCTTCCTTTTGGGGTGTTGTTATTTGAGTTCTGGGAACTCATTGCAATCTGCTCTCAATCATTTTTATGCCTTTGAGCTTTTGATCATGTTCACTGGTTGTAGTTGATGGGGCTGTTGTTCTTAGTACTTTATTCTATGGCTTGTCATTGGTCTTTAAAGTTTCCTTCTCCACAGTTGAGATTGGCCTGATCAAACAATTTTTTCCCATGCCTTTCCTGCAAAATTCTACAGTGCTGGATGTGACTTCATTATAGAATGTTAAATTCTCCATCTTTATATTAGGTGTTTGGGGAGGGGGGTGGGGGAAGGCATTGATGAGGTTGGTCCAGCTGTATATGTTGGTGACTTGGTTTAGTGGTGAAAAAGTCTTTTGTTAATGCTTGTTGATGCATTGCACAATTGTTTTGAGTTCATAGAATACTAGGGAAGGTGTTGTGGAATATACTTCTTTTGTACACATGTTATCTTCACGAAACAAATTTGTTGGAATATTAGGTCTGAACATCTCTTAAGTTAATATACTTCCAATAATTTATTTGTAGCTTCCTGAGGTATCTTACAAAGCAATTTGTCCCTGTGTCCATATACTGTATCATACTTTTTCAGGACAGTTGGACTATAAACACTTGCTGCTGATTGGTTTTTGGGTTTTGATGTTTGAGAGTTTCTGTGAAGGACTAGAACCAGCACTGCTTAATTATATAATCCTTGATTTTTCTGTATGCCCTGGTTATAGGTGTCACTTGTGTGTAATATGCTACAAAATGGACTTACAATCTTTAGCATGTCATGGAGTTAAGTGGTCTTTGTTCCTGTGTTTGGCGTTCAACTTGATTCTGGTGAAGTTCCGTCAGTACTCTAGTTTATTTTATAGCATCCTATCTCTCTCTTGCTTTCTTTCTGTACCTCTTCTTCCTTTTGTGGGGTAGGGGTGGGGATGTAGGTGTGGTTTTGCAAATTCTTTCTGCTGTGTGCTTCTTTTTGTTTCAGTGCTGCTGGCTTTAGCATGTTTCTTCTGGAAAGTTCTTATTATCTTCGAGACAGGACATGATATCTTGTGAAATAATGCTCGAAAATTTCTGAATGTTTATGTTGATCTAGAGAAAGCTGTACTAGTCTTCTCATCCTCGAAGTTTCATTTTTATATTTCATTGGTGACAACATTTTCTTTAATAGAGACAGATTCTCATTTTTGTTGGGGGTGCTATTTTGCTCTTGTAGGTTACTAAAGATGGGGGCCCTTCAGTGGGATAGGGTGGTGCATCAGCATCAGGGATGGAGACTTATTTCTTGTATCTGGCTGCATGCCGGTGTAATTCATCTCCTTGCCAACATGTTGAGTTTGGTGTTCATTGGTATCCGCCTTGAGCAGCAATTCGGGTTCGGTATGTTATCTCTTGTAAACTTTTTATATGTATGTATGTATATATATATATATATGTGTATATATATATATATATATGTGTGTGTGTGTGTGTGTGTGTGTGTGTGTGTGTGTATAATACTATAATATTTTATAT
>CAAKMY010019386.1:0-18336 GCA_901111285.1 Corrigiola litoralis | reverse complement strand
TATAAACTCTAACTCCATCCCCTAGAAAGAAAAAGGTAGCAGGTAGAAAGGAAAGAGCAAGATGGTGGGTTTTATTCTTGCCGTGGGTGAAAGGAAAGGAATTAGGTTGATGTGGAGCCCCATTCCCATGATCTCACGTACACCCTACCGACTAGTTCACCAAGCAAGAGATCATTTTTGATGTTCTCCCTGGCAGATTAGTTCCTTTCTTGGATCACGTCTAATAGATGGAATATCAACTGAAAAAAGTACTACGGGGACTCATACTGCTCCTATCAGACAGACACAGAGGGAGGAAGGGAAACACCGACAATACCACAGCATAACTGCTCGTTACAAAAAGTTCCAACGACAAGTGCTGCAACTTTAAACAATTGTGTGCTGACCTGACCATCTCCGAGTTGCTTTTCATACTGAAGCTTGGCATCATTGAGCCCAGCAACAAAAGTATGCACACTGGGAATCTCCTCATCTCTGATATTTTTGCTGCTTTGTGATCTTAAGTCATCAAGATCTGTTCCAGTGGAGGACTGAGAGCCATTCCGTGATAACCTTGGAGAGTCGACACCGTAATCTAGTGAAACATACTTTCTTAATCCTTCAGGTCTACCTGTAAAATCTGCCTCAACTTCACTAGGTGGGGTTGTCTCAGAATACTGTTCACTTCCAGAGGGAAAAGATGAGTCATTCATAGGGTTTGCTCTATAATTCTGATTCTTATTGAAATTTTGGCTCCTGGAACTTGATCCATCTGCAGCATCATCCCATGGAGATGGATTGTTAGGTTCGCTGACAAGGGAATCGATGGACTTTTGCACATCCTGGATTCTCTGTCCCAAGGTACCACCATATGAGAAACCATTTTGATGAGTGTTCCTGCCTGTGCTGCCATTACCAGCTATATGACCATTTCCAGACACCCTTGGTGACGAACGTAATAGAAACCTTCCATCAGGTCCAAATCCTTCGATCTCAACACATCTAACTTCTTTACATTGATCATCAGGATGCCCTATGTCAGACGTACACTCTTCATCCTGTTCCAGTGGCCGTGAAGATGGATCTTCGGGGGAATCCCCATCTCCATCTTGGACACCATTCACACTTGACTCTGACATTGAACCTTCATCTTCCCATTTTTGCTGAGCTTTCCACTGGGATTGATGCTTACGTCGTACCTGAGTAGATGATCAAGGTAGCAAATCAGTAATTTAAGTAGCAACTATCATATTATCTCTTCATTTTGGATGATTGATACTATTACCACAATCAATCAACCAATAAAACCATGCTAAAGCTGAAGTGTTTACTCACAGATGAAATGGATCTCAGTACCTGCTTAATAGGTGATTGATCATTTCCAACTATTTGCAACAAATCCTGAACCCGAGATTGAGCAAGATCTCGTTGCTTAGTCAGCTGTCTGACCTCTTTCTCCATCTATAATACAAGAAAAAGAAAATGGCCACTTAGAAATGTACTTAGGCAAGGGCAGCGGCACATGTGGTTGAATATTTCTTTAAGAAGCTGGTAAGAGAGTTAAATAAGTTGCAAATGGTTATGACGGATTAGTGGTCAAGCAATGATAGTAGACAAGCATTTTGTCAGGGCTTCCAATTCCTATTCTGGCTGTTGCAGTGATGGTCTCTTATTCTTTTCACATTCTATTTATAGAACCAGAACAATATTAGGCTATTAGCATTATAACCACAGTAAAAAGGAATAGGAAAGAAAGTGAAGGTCAACATTGCAAACATCCACTTCAAAGATTATCAATATTAGAAAGAACAGTGAAGTACTCAAGCCCATTGAACAGCAACTACATCCCTGGAAATTCATACTAAATAGAAGAGACCATGAATGTTACCCAGTGTGAACTGCTTTCTTAGACAAGCAATCAGTCAACTATACGAAGGCGAGCTTCATGTCTACTGCCAAGCACTATTATGATTACCAACAAGCTTATAGGTCCAGTTAATACCTTCTCAATTTGCAGATCCTTTTTCCTGATTATTACTGAACAGTTACACGATGACGAGGTGGGGGCTGGACTTCTTAACTCGCTCTCCAACCTGGCCAATTCTTTCTGCAAGTGTTTTACCAAGGCTTTGTCAGACATGACAACATTCACTTGTGCATTTGTAGTAACCTCTTTAGCACAGCTAGCGAAGAGCAAAGTGTTCCTCGACTGCTCCACGTGACTGCGTGCAGGGCTCAAAGTGCAGATGATGGTAGTTCTAGCATTGCCTCCCAAGCAGGGTTGCAGGATGCGAGTTAGTTTAGAGTCCCTATAGTTGATGTGTCCTTGTTTACCTTTACTGCAGAAGTCGGGATAATAGATACTTGAGCACTAGCATTTCACTATTCAAGCAACCAGAACTACAAGTAAACAAGTTTATATAAAATGAAATAATGAAGCTAAAACATCTTAGACTCTTAGAAAACATCAAAGATCATGTATTCAAAACACAAATTTTCTAGCAATTGAGCCCCACTTAAACCAATATCACTATTATCAATAAGACTCAGAGATTTTAAAAAGGGTCTTAGAAAAACAATAGTAGTCGGCCTAAGTATACGACTCAGCTACTACAGCTAATACAAACTTGGAATTTTACTCGGGCTGACAATAGAAAACCCCTTTTTCCTTTGTTATTCTTTAAAATTTATATAATACCCAAATTAAAGATGCTACTACAAATTGCTTTTACATGGCACATCATTTCTATACACATGGACTGGACAGAGTGTAACAAAAATTGAATAGAAGGTAATATGAACTTCCTGATTTGTGACAGAGAGATATCAAACCACCACATATTAATCACCAGATATCATCCCTCAACTTTAGACACTGACACAGACAAGCTACAGGCAGGCAGCCAGTTTTACAAGTTCAAAATGGTATTATACGCCACTCTGATGTAGTACATTTCAATAGGAAATGTCAGAAACCAGGTAGAAAAGAATATACTAGGGAACTAAAAGTTGGGAAGAACCTTAGCTTGCGGATTACATTTCCTAATGTTAGAAGACTACGGTTAATGTGGCATCCTTCCTTTAACCGTGTCCCAGCTGAATTCGCCTGAGATGCACGCTCACTTCCAGCTAGATCAATGAAAAACTGTACATGAACACTAAAGTGATGTTACATTAATGGCCTATGACAAGTCAATAAACAGATTACTCAACTATAAATTGTGTGTCCAAATTAATGGCTCAGCATGAGCATGGCACAACCATAATTAAGGTTCAACTGAGATATTAAATACCCAACAAAACAAACGATGAGAGAACTTAGTCCTTACCACACTAGCAGAGAGAGTACTTGAGTTTCCCTTGCCTATGAACTCACGGGCAGAGCTTTCAATTGTCTGCAAGTCATTGACAAAAGTAACGAGAGACAAGTTAGTAGTTCATACTTCGGAATGGATAAAACATAGGGTTTAACAACAACAGAAACAGCAACAAAAAAGAAGAGCAACAGGTTACCAGTTTAAGAATTTGATGAGATCTTGAACTTTGTTCATTCAGTGAGGTCTCTCCTATTTGTCTTTGAGCTGCAATGTTGTGAGAAAATAATATATAAACAAGCAAATAAACCTGTAGTATAATGTATACAAAGACAATTGTTTGAGGTGTACCTTCACAAATAGATATAAGTTTCTTCAAATGGTTCCAATCATCTAATTTCTCCTCAGTAAGCTTTTCTACGATGGTTCCTCTCTGCTTAATCATACACAAATTAGCAAAGCTGCATAAGCACAATAAAGACTTTTCCAAAGGAACTAATTTTACCTCAGGATCATCCATTAGCCTGAGAGGGGTATTGTCATTGCTGAGAAGGTCCCTCACATTTTCATTGTAGATCTCCATGGCAGAAAACTTCAGAGCAAATGCTCTCTCTTCATGCTAAAAAAAATACGGGATCTTATTTTAGGAACAGCATGTTTTACTTAGGAACTCAACATAGCAAGAGCTCAGGCTTTTCATTACCCTGTGTATATAGTCATATATATCTGCTATTGTATACTCCGTTATAGCAGTCATGGTATACGTTTTTCCACTGCTTGTCTGTCCGTAAGCAAAAATGCTAGCTGAGGAGAAAGTTCATTTCAGTGAGAACTTATACTCTGTGGTTCGGAAGAAAATAGTTCTTCACTGATAAAACCATACACATGGTATTTCACTTACAGTTAATGCCACTAACAACAGAGAGAGCAATTTCTTTTGTTCCATCGTCATACACCTGCTTGGAGGAGCAGTCACCTGAAAATACTCTGTCTAATCTCACAGAGATCAGGAAGTAGAAAATGTAAGGCTTAATATTTTCTCTCTGCAGAAATATATTATAACTACGGAAGTGATATGCTTATTACAGGAGCAGCACACGCACATAATCTTGTCCATATATTAATGATGTTGCGCCTCATAGAGATAAGCTTGGTTTCATGAATAATTAATTATAAACCCATGAAAGAAAAAGAGAAAAATGCTTCCAACAAGCTACAAATTTTACCACCAAACAAGATGATCAATGCACCAAAACAGGCTTACAATGTAAAAGCTACAATGCCATATCAATCCACCAGATGAAAAGTGCAGAAAGACTTAGTAGAAAAAAGTACAACCCCTTCTTGAATTTCCTTACCATATGTGTAAGCCGTGGGGAGCCCAGACCGTTCCTGAAGACTATTTCTGTACAAGATGGTGCTGTCATTGATACATTCCCAATCCGGTACTTCACTCTTCGAAATCTCCTTCTCATTCAAAGGCCTCAACCTCACCAAAACCAAGATCTTCTCCTCTCGCCCCGCCATTGATCCTTGCCCCTTCAACTCTTCATCAGCAATAGCACCCATTCAGCAGGCAGAACTGCATTCATATCCGTAGAACAAACACTTAGCCATGTCATCACCATTGAAACAACCTCATAACCCCCAAAAATGGTGTAATTACAACAATTACTCACTATGGTATCTCTTCTGCCCCAAATCAAAAAAGCCAGTTAATGAGTCAGCAAAATAACACTGTCATCCTATGCTAAAAAAAGCATATTCCCAAACCCCCAACAACTCACAAAAGCAAACATCTTAATACCTGCAAGGCTGCAAACACCCCCAAAAAAACCAAAAATAAAGAAGCTAATTATAGCCCTTTATTCACTTTTCTTAGCAAGTGTCATTAAGAGGAACAAATTAAACAACTGTAGGGAAACAACACGGCGGGTCTCTAATGATGGGGTTAGTTGGTGATTAATAGTTTTTATTGCTTGATCTTTGCTCTCAAGCTTTCACAAAAGAAAACATTATCCCATCAAAAACGTGACACCATAATAAAGCTTTTCCCTTTCTCTCTACCAGCCTATGCTTTCATGTCAAGTAAATTGTAAAGCAACAGCTGAAGCAATCAATTTTCTCCCCCCTTTTTCTTTTCCAACAATTCTCTCACTCTTTCCTTAAAACCCTTGTTAATGAACTCGTGAACTGACCCACATTTTCCCTTGATTTCCTCGACATTGTACAACCTTTACCAACACCAACATTTCCCCCACATTTAATTCCTCCCATACTACATACTCATATCATCATATGATGTACCCCTTCATCACCAAACAACAATCGCGCCAAAAGCAAATGTAAAGAATTCACTTAAACAAAGCGAGCAAAGCTAATCATACAAAAACGTTCATCACCAAGCCTCCAAAATGTCACTAATTTAATTCCATAGGTCAACTCATGCAAATGTGTTTCGAAACCAAGTCCTAGACACAACCTCCCAACGACTTTACCAACTAAGCTAGCTAATATCCGCATTATGCCGAAATGTGTCATTCCAAATTCTGGAATTTGGAATGACACATTTCATAAATATGAAAACTACCTAAAAGTCAATAAAACAGGACCAACCAAAACAAAAAACTAACAAACAAAAAAATTATAAAAACTGCAACAAAATGAAGATCAAAACCATACTAATAAACCAACAACAACAATGCAGTTATTTTCTCAGATGGGTATTACGTAACATACAAGGTAACATTGTAGTAAGAAAATAAAAAGTGTTAAGTATAATAAATATATGTAGTTTACCTCCTTAAACACTCCGAAAAAATCCAACAAATATTAACAGATCCTCTAAACTAAACACTTTCCTAGATTGAACTTACCACATACAGTAAATTTTTTATCTCTCAAACTCAACACATTATACTTTTTGAGTTTATTCTCTCTCCTATCTAAACTGTAAAACCAGTTGAGTTTAGTTTAGTTTGAAAAACCCGACAATTTTTTCTGACTAAAGAACTGAACTTGTATGTTTTGCCGGCCTAAAAAGCAGATATCAATATTTTATTATTATAGTTACCTTTTTAGTTTTTTACGCGTTGTTTTATGTAGGGGTAAAATGGGAAACATGGTCTGAAATTCAACCACCATACAACAGCATGTTTCCATGATCACGACTAAAAATCTACGAAGTATCATCATATAATCGTATGAGTTGGGTTCGGGTTTGGTAATTTCGGTTTATTGTAGGTTATCGAGTCCTATTTTTAGCTCTATTTTATCGAGTTGTTTAAAGAGGGGCTTTGTACTCGTGTTTATACAAAGGTTTTCACAAAAAAGTCATATTTTAGTAGCATTTTAATGTATATATCATATTACGTGGCATTTTATGTGAGAAGTGATAAGTTTTTACTCATGTTTTTTAGTGTTTAGGTATTGAGAGATTGTCATATGCGAGTTGTTCGAAATCCGGTCTGAATTATTTTTTAACCTTTGAATTACAGTAGCTCAACATCGGAATCGGGCAATGGACCAAATTTGAATTGGTTTGATCCGATATTTTTATATCGGTACACAACTTAATCACATTGCGGATAAAACAAATCGTTAAGATTAAGGTCGAAACTCGTGTTTGTACCCATTTTTCCAAATTAGTATGATCAGTTTCGGAAACGGGTCGAGTCGATTATTTAGTCTACTTTTCTTTTTATCCTTTTTTGGAAGGACATGTCTACTTCTCTTTATTTTCACTTGCGTGGCATTTTATACAAGATGTTATTACGATTTGGCCCTTGCTTTTTGGTGTCCAGGCATTGAGAAACTGTCACGTGGCAGATAAAGTTGGGCTGGTAGTTGTATAGTGTGGTGAGGGAGTAGGTGAGGGTCCAGGTGAGGCTGTGATTTGTGATGAGGCTTAACCGTTTGATTTGTTAGCTGATGTTGTGAAGTACTTCGTATATGGAGGTGTGTATTTGGTACAGTGAAGTGAGTGAGGATGAGTCTTCTTGTATGGAAGAATGTGAGAGGTCTTCAATACATGCTGACTTTACCGTTACATACATTGGTCCAGGGTTCAAACAGTATTTATTTGTTGTTAGTTTCAATTCCTCTTTTTTTTTTTATTCGTTTTGAGTCAAATTTTTTGTGCTCTTTTGTTGTTTAACAATGTAATAATGTATTAATGTGGTGGTTAGAGCTCTTTTATCTCAATCATAATGTTTTATCAATACATTTCAGACAAAAAAAATGTAATAATGTGGAAGAAAATTGTCAAATCATGTGAATTTCTAAAGCATTGAATTACAATATGATATTTTTATAATCTAGAGCAAATATATTGTGTAAGCTCTTGTCTGTATTTGAACAATGACGTAGCCAAGTGTTCCTTTTCCGTATGAGATAAATAAGTAGTACACTAATTGCAAAGAAATACATATGAGAGATTTGAGCTTGTGATATACGGAGTAATATTTACAACACCACGTCATTATAAAAAGTACAACACGATATCGTCTATATATAACCCAAATTAGTTTGTGTGGATCTCGTATGACTTAAACTTTGTTATAGTGTATCCCTCCATTTTCAGCTTCTGAGTTGGTAAACAACTAATCAAACATTTATACAGACTTTAACTCAAAAACAACTTTAGAGGGCTATCAATATCCATTCTCTTAAAATTGTCTATTAATATACCTAACTTTTTCGTCCTACAAAAATTTGCATATTTTCGTGTGCAGATTGGTAGATGCAATAATCAACTTTCTAGACACTAATAGTCCATAAGTCAGGAAATTCAACTAGTTGATGATCAGCTTTCTTTTCAAAGGTGTTGCACCGCTCTTCTTCCCCATATATAATGATATCAATCAAGTGAAAAGCATTTACTTTTTCATCAAGTGAAATTGTGAAAAGAATCCCAAAAACATGCATAAAGGTCGTTCATGGGAGTAAGTTTACTAATTTAATCATACAACTCAAAAGCCTAAATCAACGAAGCGTGAAATAATAAGTCAAAGAGAAAAAGTACACTCACCAGGAGAAAACCTTAACAAATTTAAAACAAAGAGCTAACTAGCTAGCTAGAGAGCACATGAAGTCATCTGTATTAAAGGACGACTCATATAGTATTAGTGCATGCCCTAAATTTCTAAAGAGGAACTACTATATAATTTAGTGTACTGTGGTCTTAAAACTGCATCCATAAAATTCACACCATATCACTCTTAACAAATCCACAATTATCCGAACCAGGTTTATATGTTGTCTTTAGCTGCCCAATACTCGTAATACTTCGTACCCCGTTGGCGTATATGCTTTCTACGTGGTCACTGACTCACTGGTATCCATTTCGGCATACTTAAATCCAATCATCTTATGGCCGGCAACTCTTCAAGAAACATGTGTATCAATGTTACCCACCGCACCTTAGTTATCAACTTATCTCATTTGGTGAACGTATTAATTATACCTTTGTCAAAAAAAAAAAAAAAAACGTATTAATTACATTCTGGAATGCTCAACCAATTAATCAATGTTTGTGTTTTGGTTTTCCACTTCTAGATTAGCAACAACCACTAGGTTGGTGAGAAAGGATATTATGCATCTTACAATGAAGATGACAATCTAAGCTAATACAATTTATCCTGGATGTAAGATGTGGATATAGTTTCCAACTTTCCGTATATAGATCATTACTTAATTAAGTCGCAAAATCAGGGAAAATTTTAGCTCGTTGAGATTGATAAAGTAAGTAATGTAACCAACAAAAAACTTTTAGAGAATATGAATAACTAAAATGGTAAGTCTTCAAGTCTAATTACTTTGTGTACTCTTTTCGTACCAAAACAAACAAAGAATTTAGCTAAATGAACTTGGATTAAGGGAAGTTGTATTTTATACTCCTTGTTTACTCTCAAACCCTATAACAAATATCCCCTTCTAATTTTGGTCCCCCTTTAAAATAATCTTGTGATGGCACCATGGCGGTATAGTTGTATAGACCGAAATTCTATTATGAACCAATTACGACCAGTAATTCAACAACACGAGATAATATATGAGAGACCAATTTAATATCGTAAAACATTACTTAAAGGGGGACGAAAGAGAAGTTTCTCGCTTTTCTTGGATTAATGAAGGCTTCAAAAAAATTCTCTTGATTACAATTTACAAGGTCTAAGTATGCCCTCCAACGTGAAGTCCACAAAGTAGTGAGTCAGCAACTCTTCCTCGTCGCTCCAGAAATGGTAGTAGTGTCCAATTAATTGTATCCGTTTAGTGATTTAGTCCTATTGTAGCCCAACGTGCTTAGGGCCTGGCTCATTGTGAAAGTCTTGCGTCAAAATCAAAATCCCGCTTCTGAATTGAACTATGCTATGAGGACCGCCTAACTGGGCTTACTCATACACTTTAAACTGATATTAGCTCAAAAACCTTTTTTATTTGATATAATATTAGCTCAATAACCGAATTTTTGTTTAAGTTATTCTTTTACGCACTAATACTTTATTAAATATTAATCATACTATAACAATGCAAATTTTCCAATAGATTCAGTTATAGTGAAGAGTGTCAAAGAATTATTATTTAGTACACCACATTATGTCGTATTGGGATTTCTAACCTACTACTATATTTTAGCAGCAAACAAAATACGCGCATATTTTCAATTAATAACTTGATTAATTCATGTATAGAAAAATATTTTAGGTAGTTATTTTTAAAATCACCTCTCTCTACTCATCCTTAATTAGTTAGGGATAGAGTTGCTATTTTGTGTACATCTCTAACCTTCTTAGACTTTGCTTTGAGTTATATCTATGATAAGTCATACTCTTTTACACCAAATTGTGTGACAATAATGTATAAATAAGTAAATAAAAACAAAAAACTTCATTTGTGAAATCTAATAATAGTAGCTACACTCTTTGATGTTCTTATAATGATCACCTCTTCACCTTAAACTAACAATGACCAAGGAAATTCTAATATTGGTTAAAGGTATGATAGTTTTATTGTTCAAAAAACGGTAAGAATCAGAATTTGGTTTGTGTCGGATTAAATTGATTTCCTCTAGTTTTTGGTCTTTGAAAATTTAAAATACGTTATCTGGTTCAACCTGAGTTCTTCTGTCATCCATAATTTTAGGGTAAAAGTTGTTTAAAATAGTGTATATTGGAACTTGGATCGGATCGACCAATCCAGATTAATTCCGTCTATGAAACTATGATATCCGACTCCCACTCTGATCCACTCCGCTTATGGACCGGTGAAAATTCTTACAATCCTATATGATAGTGTGTTAAACAACATATTGAAGGTTTGAGCTTGAGACTGAAGGTTCGAACTTGAGACAATCTCTAGACAAGTTAAATTCCAAACTATTGAGCTAACCTTACTCTTTTATTGATTTAGATTTTTTTTTGAAAAACCTTTTATAATTTTACCTAAAATCTCGTTTAAGTACTCAAGTATGATTAAGGGAGCATACTCCAAAGTTTGACATGGAGTCCCTAAGAAATGCTAATTTGGAAACAGGATAGGTCCCTTGAGGCCTTGAGTGTGTGTCATCATACTTTAACTGGAATGATTGACTTTGCTTCCACAAAGTAGACAAATATAGGGAGGGGTGAGTATTTGTGGTTCACAAAGAGGTCCGTGGGCCAGTGGTCATGAAACTAGTGGGTGAGATTGCGTGAAAGGGCTTTCGATGACCCAGCACCAAGATTTGTTTCCTTTAAACTAGTTTTGTGGCCATTATTTTTCAGGTATCCATGTGAGATACAGGTCAGTCAGTCCGTTTCAAGCTATTGATTTTATGCGAAGTTGTGAGCCATCCATTATTTGCCCACATTTTCAGTTCAATGTTGTCATGATTTTGAAGGGTATTCTGTATAATTGGGTTCAACGTTTTTATGTTAGGTTCGCCTTCAAACAAAATATCTCACCTAAACAAATAAGATAACATGCAAATGTACAATTAAGGCGAAGTTTGACAGTTGTTTGATCACGTAACAAATTTAAATTTAAAAGGCATCAAAAATTCATATAACAAACAAAGAGAAAATTTTATAGCTAAAAGAAAATGTACTATAAAATTTAATATTTGGCATCGAGAAGTAAGTAAGTCATGGTTGTCTTATTTCATGCAATTGGTCTAATTGGAATTAATTACATATTAAAATACAATCGTTCATATCTTAACATGATTTTAGGATATTGTGCACCGATCTATATTCAAGTACATCATGTTATATCATACTTATATTATTTTATCATGGATTAAACTTATGAGGATTTCCTTGTCAATAAGCAAGATGTAGCTACAATACAAAAGAATCTTATCCAAAAAATTATAATATTGAAAGCAAAAAGACATTAAAACTAATTTACACAATGTTGTTAGATACAAAGTTGATTTGCTCACTTGCCGCATAGAAAATACGTGAACTACCTTATAGTCACATATAGTAACTTAGCACAAATGAGAATCAATTTTTAGACTATTAAATTAGAATATAATTTTTAAAACAACTCAAATATTTCTCAATTCTTTCTAATGTTGTCATATGAACATCATTTCCTCATACATATCCATATTCTTTGATATGATTTTAAGCAAACATTTTCTAGTCAAAAGCATACAATATTTGTTTGTGAAGTTTGGCCAAATCCATTATTACTAAAATCTTTCCCGTAATGGTATGAATAGATGAATAATGCTAGAGAGTCAATAAGTAGTCCTAAAAATAAGCTTAAATTGATAAAAACTACCTGCAAGTTTCACGATTTTTGAAATTACTACCTTTGAAAAAGTTCACCTAAACTTACTACCTTCAAGTTTGTGTTTTTTCTAAAATCACTACCTTAAGTGATTTCCGGCAAAAAAAAAAAAAAAAGAGAATGCCCGATTTACCCCTTCTGTACTCCCTCCAAAATTAAAGCATTCTAACTACCTACCCCACCCACCGAAACGTTTTCATGCTTCTAAAGAGTAACACTCCCTCCCCCTCCATCATCAAAGCCATCACCTACCACTCTGTAACATCGATCACCATCAAATCCTTAAGTTCTTCATCATACCAACGAAACCGCCTACAACCATGCCTTAGAGTTTCTGCATCGAAAAACTTACAGGCCATGAACCTTCTTCCAGGGTTTTGACGTGTCCAAGCTTTGACCAGAGCAAGGGGTACATGACAATTGCACTAAGAGGGAAACATGGAGCTTGAGTTGTTACCAGCCATGAGAACAATGTTGAAGAGAGATGAGAAAAAAGAGAGAAGAGATTGGGTTATGAGAAACCTGACAAGGGAGAGAGACAAGAGAACTGAGAGAACTGGGGGAAATGAGAGGGGTTATAAGATAGTTAGGGGTAAAATAGAGATATAAAATGTTGAGGATAGATTTTGGAGGGAAGAGGAATATTTGGCCGGAAGATGCTAAAATACGGACGGAATATGCTTTTTTTTTTGCCGGAAATCACTTAAGGTAGTGATTTCAGAAAAAACACAACCTTGAAGGTAGTAAGTTTAGGTGAAATTTTTCAAAGGTAGTAATTTCAAAAATCGTGAAACTTGCAGGTAGTTTTTATCAATTTAAGCTAAAAATAAATCAAAGTATTAAGACTATGACAATTCATAGGCCCGCCAATCTAGTTAATTGGATCAAGTCTAGATTTGATAAATCCGATTAAGTAAAAATTCATATTAGCTCAACAAAGATAATAAATCTTCGATCAAGCGTGTGTTTTTATGAAACTAAAACTTATTTAGTTTGCACGAAACTCGTCTACTTTGATAAGTGTCTCTCCCAAAAGTCTGCGATAATTTAAAATAGTCGTAGTTTCAACATATTATTAAGTGGTTGGCATGGATGAAACATTATTGCGCAAACAATCAACGTTGGTAATGGTAAGGGTATGGAAGTAAGAAGTGAGTAATCCCACCTTCCAGAAAAAGTAGGGAAAGGAACAGACACAAGTAGAAGACAAAGACAGCATAACATAAGAAAACCATCATATCATATTTATCATATTACTTCTTATAGTGGATGATGCAGCAACTTTGCTTTTATACCAGTTAATCCAAACTCATAATCCCAAACCACCTTTTTACTTCTTTTGTGCTCTCAAACTTGTTCAATTTGCTCAAAACTAGTTTTAAGTGTTGATGATTTAGCAAGAAGAAGTAGTGTATAAATTTGTGTGCCAAAAGTATGTTTTGATATAGAGGAGTTGATATAGGGAAAGGTATATTATAGATAGTGGAAAATGAGGACACTGTGTGATGTATGTGAAGGTGCAGCTGCCATTTGCTTTTGTGCTGCTGATGAGGCTGCTCTTTGCCAAGCTTGTGATGAGAAGGTACCCTTTTTTTTTTATTGATTTGTTTGTGTTTTTAGTTTTTCATATGTTGGTTTTATGCAAGATTTGGTTTTTGATTGTGAATGTTAGTAAAGGTAGTTGCTTTTGATTTGATGTGGTATTTAGATATTGTGAGTTACTTGATTATTGAGAACTGGGTTTGGAACTTGTCTGCATTATTGAGAACTGGGTTGCATTGATGCAATATCCTCCTGTTATCTTTGTGTAATGTGTTGTGTCAAAGAACTAGCTCTTGGAAAGTTCAGAAATTTTTAGAAAAGACTACTTTTATGATAAAAAAAGATGAGCTCCGTGCAAGCTAAATCAACTGAAACTTGCTGCAAGCCCAAGTCAAATCAGAGATATATATTCTTTTGTTGGGCAACATGACTATGTCTACTTTTATGATAACAAGACGGTCTCACACAAGACTTTTCTTTGAAAGTTTAGGTTTGTGGGTTAGAGTGATTATTGCCAGTTTTTGCTTTGTTTTGCCCAAATAATTGATTTTTACTAGGTTGTGAGAAGTTTTTTTTTTTTTTTTGGGAGGAAGGGGGGGGAAGGGTTGGACTAGGTACAAAATGTATGATGATAGTGAAAGTAAGGAAGCAGGATATGAGTGGAATTAGGTTGGCCCTAATTAGTGTTTCATGTATAATGTGCAGGTATACTAATTGGGGGCAAGTATGTTGTGAATGTGACACGTAGATTGCAGTATTGCACATGTTGCTGGGTTTGAGTCAGATTAGAGTTATATGAGTTAGCTTGAGTTGATGGAGTAACTTAGTTAGTAGCAACTTATGCTTATTTTGCTCAAAGTATAAATCTTGACAATTTAGTGAGATGATATTTTCTGGGGCTTTTAATTCGGATGTGTATGTATTTTGTGATAATGGAACTAGGTTGGCCCTAGGTAGTTTTCCTGTGTAGTTATGATAATGTTGGGGGGCAAGTAGGTTTAGCGCACTTGCTAATATGATTTGAGTAAGTATGGAGGTAGAGGGGTTAGGCATGAATGTGGTTGAGTTCAAGCAAATTGTTGAGAGTTAGGATTCCATTGATTTGTCTCTTTCCCTGTGGGGTTTTTTGGGGGGAGCTGCGGGGTCGTGGTGGGGATAGGGGGTGTTTGCCTTCATTTGTTAATGTTCTCTGCATCTTCTCTTTCACATCTATTGTGTGTGGCTTATCAACTGTCTCCTATTGACTTTGCTTGATGCTCCGGAGGAACTTCATTTTATAGAACCCCACATGATTGTTCTTTATATCATCCCAATGTTCGCAACAAAAGATTGTACTATTTACTAGGATCTGTATATAATACTAGCCAACTTACATTCTAGCATGTTGAGGTTCCGTTTATCTCCATTAGTCATCTTTCATCGAAAAAGTCGAGACTTGTATACTCTCATTGTTGTGGTTATGTCAAGGACCTTAGAGCTTAGCCATTGGTCTGTGAATACAAACAAACTCATCAGGGGTGTATGCTGCTTCCTGCAATTAGCTACTAAAATCTGTATATTCAGCAACCACGTTAGGTGCATATCAATCAATTTTGGGTAGGTGTGGTTTCCATTGATGCTTAAAAATTGAATCTTTCGTGCACCTCTGCTCAACCCAAACTGGTCCTTCCCTTCCTCCTTGTCAAACGTTTTGCTTGAACTAACGCTGTTAACCCGATGCCTGGCTGCCCCCCTAGAATGGTTAGTTTTGTAGATTGTATGTAACTTTAATGGTAAAGAGGTGGTTGTAGGTTGTTCTCGGCTTAAGTTACTCAGACTATTCAGAAAGATGTCTTTACCCAAGTATTTATATTCATTGAAGGTATTGAATTCATGTTTGCTATGGGTACTGCTCGATAGCATGAAATGTCAGATTAACAAAGATTCTTGTAGACCCTTGTTTTTAAAAGATTACTCTGTGGCCTTTTACTTCACATTTATTAACTATATGTTACTGGGACTTTTGATTTTGTCTATTCTAGTCTATATGATTTATGAATATGTTTTAACAAACAAAGAATGCAAGAAAAAGTGTGTGTCCCATCATTTATAACTTATGAGCGAATGGATGACCAAAGTGTATTGCTGGGAGGTTTACTAATGAAAGCTAACAAATACCGTTGCTCTTTACTTCAAGATGTACTTTTAAGTAGATAATGGATAGGGAAAAGTTAATATGGTGGGGAGTTGCACAAAGTTGGAAGCAATTCCTACTAAGAAGAACTCGAAATTTTAGTGAGAAAGAATACACTACTACGCAGTATTATTCTATTAATGGGTTCTGATTGGTGGAACTACGATGATTTTAATTGATAGTAGATGGTTTAATATCTGAGCACAGTTGCATAGCGTAGTTAGCCAGCTGCAATTGCTCTGAGGATTTAGCTAACCAGAATTTTTGGGTTCACTTTGACTACTTATCTTTCATTTTAATATCTTTTTCTCTCTGGAGCATATTAACTTATTGCTCAATTAAGAGAGATGTTTAAACTCTTTACCTGTGGATCTGATGACACCACTACCAGGCTTTATAGAAGATATATGTAAAGAGTACTTTTATTAGCTCTATTGATCCTCAATTAATTTTGAGTGGCAGGTCCATATGTGTAACAAACTTGCTAGTCGGCATATTCGTGTTGGACTTGCTGCCCCTAATGCTGTACCAAAATGTGACATCTGCGAAAGTGCACCTGGTGGGTAGTTTTCTTCATCTGAGCTTGGAAAGTTTCTCGATTTTCCCACTATCTGGAGTTAATCTATTAGACCATGTGTGCAGCTTTCTTTTATTGCGAGATTGACGGGAGTTCGCTTTGCCTGCAATGCGATATGGTTGTACATGTTGGAGGTAAAAGAACACACAGACGGTATCTTCTTCTGAGGCAGAGAGCAGAGGTCTGTGACTTTATGCTCCACAGTGCTATTCTTCTGATTATTGTCTTTTTCAATGTTCTATAAATTCACTCGCTGATGGGTATACATATGTAGTTTCCAGGGGATAATTCTGGACGTATTGAGAACATGAGCTCGCAACAGGCTGATCGAAACGGAGGGAGGAGGGATCGAGTTCAATCACCAAATACAACTATGGGAGAGAGAGAGCAAAACAATGTTGCGTCTGTGGTTCCAACAGCAGATAATAACACTGGTGCTGATGCCCAAATGGATACCAAAATGATTGACCTTAATGCCAGACCCCAAAGGACGGTTGGGCAGTCTGCAAACAACCAGGTTAGTGTCTAAGTATATACCATGTTTTTAAGGAAAATAGTCCTTTTGAGTAGGGATTCTCTGTTGAACTGAATAAAGTCCTGATATATACGTCTGTTTGATGATGGTTACAGGGAACAGATATGGTCACCGGGGCTAATGATGATTCAGCAAGCATGGTTCCTCTTGGATCCTTTAAAAGTGAACCAGAAAAATGAGCCAGGTATTAGTATTTGTTTCTATCATTTGTGAGCTAGAGATGGAGTTTATTTTGATCGGGTGCAATACATCGGGTGCAATACATTGAAGGACGGAGCTGATGTTTTCTTTCATGAAATCATGGCATCTCTTATCTGTCAAAATTATAATTTGTTGATATATTTGAGCCTTTTCCATTGCAAATATAGGGCCCTTTTGTCTCATTCTTTACGCATATTATAACAAGAAGCGGTGTTCTTTCTTATAAGTTAACTTTTCTTTTGTAAACAAAATATTTTCTGCAAACGATTTCATGTATACAATAGCTTTCAGTGCACTGTGTGCCTGCATTCTGCAGACCCTTAGTTTGCGTACTGAACTCAAGGGATCCGGCGTTCACTTATTTTCTCAGGGCACTCTGCTTATGCACCTCTTGTGATTGCAGATGTGGCTTGAAGATCCAATGCACTCAGTTGGTGATTGGAAGCCAACTCTTTCATACTTGAGAATTGAAGCTTATTCTTGCATCTAAACACCAACATCAGAAGCTGTAAAGATACTCATGTCTGGCCGGCCCCTGAGAAACAAACTCTTGGTTTAGGGATTGCTTTTGGTAGACTAGTTAGCTTACTGCAACCATTGTAAACACCATGGAAGTAAGTAGGTTCAAATGAGGATGTTTCAGTACAAACTGTACAGTTGTTGACTTTTGGTTTAATTGTTACACCTTTAATTAATTAGTTACAATTGTTTTGTGAAAAATTGATAAAAACTATCTTTAACTTTCTTCATTTTTGAAATTACGACCTTATATAATTTTTCTTAGAAATTACTACCTTTCAATCTTTGATGTAAGTATGGTTCAAATGAGTTGTTATTTCACAAGACTTGCATGATCCTAGGTGGCTGAGCAGCCAAACGGGTACTTACTTCAGCTATTCGCCTATTCTGCATTTCTCACCCTAAACAGGATAAAATGCTAGAAAAGTTAAAAGGAGGACTTTGGAATTACAGAATTACTTTGCTTTGAGCCTTGTTCAAGTATCTTCTTCTATGAATACTTTGTTAGACAAGTATCTTCTACTATGAATACTTTGTTAGAGTTCACTTTAAAAGCTTCTTACTTTAAAAGACAATTAATTTATTCCTTGAAATTTCGGAATCTTAAAAGATGATCACTTGGGCTGCATTTTATAACGTGTTAGCAAACATTATACCTCTCTACACGACAATTCTACTAGGTTATAAATTTCGTTGGCTCAATTTTTTTTTTTTTTTT
>CAAKMY010019353.1:1363-14769 GCA_901111285.1 Corrigiola litoralis | reverse complement strand
GCAAATGCTAGCTTTCCTCTAGCTCTTGTCCAAGCATGAACCAAAATCAATCCGAGAAGTCACAAAGGAAATCCATGCATAACATGAGAGAGAGAGAGAGAGAGAGAGAAAGAGAGAGTAATAATATTACAAATAAAGAAAAAAGACATGAGAATAAAAGTACATTACCCATAATGTCCTTCATTAATTACGTCAATGGTGATGTAATGTCTTTAGATTAAAAGAGATGAGGGGAGGAGACTTCAGAGTTAATAGTGATAATTAAAGAGACAACATAGAGGAATTGAATCAAAGTGTTTGGTATAATCCGGGGGGGGGGGGGAAGGAGTTGTTCAAAATGTCAGTGCTTTTGAGGGAAAATTTAGGGTGCTAAACAAGAACTTCATATTTTATACAGAGTTTTATTTTGAAACTGGTATTAAACTAAAATGACGTATATGGTAATTACTTTTAAGAAGTTTTATACAAGATAGTTATTTGTAAAATAGTGTATCTATAAGGTTGCTTTTCTAATCATTTTTTCCTAATTAAAATAAATATCATTTTATATAAGTGGGAATAGGCTGAGTATGGATTATGAATATGGACTATGGTTGGGACAAACACGTACTTTGTACCCCTAAAAGTTTAGGCCAGTATAAGGAATAAACTCATGATATAGACATACTATGATTTTATAAAACAAATCTATTTTTTGGGGTTGATAAATTCATGTGACAAAGCTATAAAATTGGTAATGTTGACCCAATCTAAATATAGACCCAATAAATTTTGGCTCGACATAATCCGTGTCATTAATACTTGGAATAAGATGGTCTAATTAATTATTAGTTCGTATCATGGAAGTCGATCTTATCGACTTGATGATCCCGAACTAACCTACAAATGGTGGTGGGGAGGTGATGTAGATTTTGTTTGTGCCTTGTTCCATTGAACCTACAATTTTGATAGTAGAGAGGTAACATGACCTTGTGGCTTCGACTCTCTTGTAACCTTAGATGATCGTATCATATATAAATACTATGATATGGTAACTTTAGTGTCGATCTACAATGCCCCCACATGACTTGTTGTGGAGTTTTGAAATCAGGTGCAACGAGAGTCTTGAATCTTGATGTAGAATATGGAGGAATCGAACTTGCCTAAATAAAATTTACGAACACCGATCTTACAAAAGTGGAGATCAAGAGCGAAAATTATCCCACCGAGCCTGCCAAATTGTAATATTATAAATTTTCAAATTGCAACAAACACGTACAAGTTTTCGAGATTACATGTATTGGAAGTTGGAATAGATTAAAAAAAAAAAAAAAAAACTAGAGTCACACACTATACTCATGGAAAATGATTTTTACACTCCTTTTGTTGATTTTNNATGTGAGAGGGATAAAATATTGCACAAAAATATGTGCTCTAACATAGGAGAGGTTGGTGGGAGTGTAAAAATAACATTTGAAAGTGTAAAAATCACTTCCCTATACTTATTCTTATTCTTTCTTTTGTCATTTTCTTGCCTTGCCAAAGACGTGAAAATTAAAATTGGTTACTCGTAAGTCGTAACGTTAAGTTCATGCATAAACTTGAGGGTTGGCAATGAGATAATCTTCAACAGCCTTGAACATCTTCAGGATAGATTCCTTTCCAGCAGCAATATCCTCTTCCTTCATCACATAATCACCCTTGGTGTGATAGTGAGCTAACATCTTGCATTGGCTTCCATTGCCAGAGGCCTCAAACTTGTTCTCATAGACAGCGCATTCCAAAGTATCGCGAAGAACATCACCTTCAAAGCTGGTGTACTTGAGGTAGAAGTTGGCTGAGTCGATCTCATCCACTCTATTTTTCACATATTTGACGGGAGCACCTACAGAATTACGTAAAATTAAGTTAGTATATCAAGAGAATGTACACGTAGAGTTCTATAACGATATTGTTCTCAAGTCTACTTATCTTAAGATGTGTAAAGTCAAGAAACGATGGTATTAGCTAGTTTAGCTAGTTAGAGTTTATATGGACACAAAAATACATATATGTTGTCTTAAAGACATCTAACCTTCAGGGAAGTTCACTTTTGTCACGCAACCAACAACGGTGGAGTCACCTTGAACGATCTCAATACTTTTAACATACTCAGGTGCCGCCTTGGGAAGGAAGTTATGGCTGTCAATGGCAAAAGCTTGGAACAACCGGGCCGAGGCAACCGGGCTGGTGATGTCAGCCATTGTGTATGTAAAGACACCCATACTGATTTTCTAGGAAATGTGATCGAGATTAGAGTGACTTCGAGGATTACAAGCGAGTAGCGAAGGTGGAGAATGAAGTGGATATGCAAAGTTTGAGCAATTTGTTTGGTATTTATAGTGAGGAGGACTACTGGAGGAGGGGTTGTAAATGATTGATGTACCATCTATTTTATCATTGTCCCTTACTATATTAGAGTAGTTTAATTTTTTAGAGTGCTTTATAAGTACGTTTTAGTAACAAAATTTAGTTTATAGTACGTACTCGATCAGCAGCCTTTGCTGAATAAATGGCAAATGGTATTTTTGATGGTCTACGGATCCTTTTGAATTGATAGAAAGGCTACAGTAAACAAATTTGCTTTGCATAAAGGGAACTAATGGACGGTGGGTGCGGTGTTTTATCAATTATGTTGGATTAGATGTATATATTAATAACACTGGATTCACCCACATGGCTGCTTTTGGTTAACCTTTGTCAAAAAAAAAAAAAAAAAAAAATCACCCACATGGAAGAACAAGTGAATGCTATATAGATAAAATAGACTCTAGGCTTAAATAATAGAAGTCGATAGCAAGGGAAACGTTTGGAATTTCTATAAATTAGATGTTTGACAAGTGTATATAGCCAACGTAGGTGCTTGACGTCAAAATTCAACAACTATGCCATGATTTGTTATTACTAATTAATTAATGCATTAAAATTACAAACTTATTTCACAAACATTTAGGTACAGACAATCATATTATATTATTATAACTATAGTCATGCAAATAAGCTTTAAAAATTAAAAAAAGATGAATTTTTCAGATATACATATGAGCTTGTAAAATTTGATGTGAGTTTGTAAAACATCTTATAATTATAAAACAATGAGTCAACTTTTTTACTTTACATGCTTATAATTTTATCAGGCATACGTCTAATTATAACTTATTATCACACTTTTGACCCAAATGTATGTTATCCAACTTATTTTCCACAAAAAAGTTCTAACTACACTATATATATGTTTAATAAATATAATGAGTGTTTTTCCTTTGTAAATTTTGATTTAATTAGCTATTATTGAAATATGATTCAAAGAATGGGAGTACATGAATAATAAACACTTTCCTTTGCAAGTTGGAATATACTTATCAAATATGTGGTTCAATTGATTTCACCTAATATGTGACTTTGTTTAAACTACTGAATGGGTGGATATATATGATTTTTTTCACTCCTCTAATTGATTTTCACACTCGTCTTTTCAAAAACTAAGGATTGTAACTCACAAAGAGCTAGAAGTGTACAAATCACATTTAGGAGTGTAAAAATTGTTACACCCTAAATGGTCTGTATAGCATAATGCATGCTCATATTAGTCCGTGGCATTGGTTATGCCAAGGTCTAATCTGGTATTGATTTAGGAAATATGGGTTCAAGGTATGGTTTTGATCCGCTCAGATCAGGAATTGGATTGACCGATAAGATTTAAAAAAATCATTGTTTTTACGCCTAAGTCATAGAATGAAGAAACATTTGGACAAACTCAATGTTGAACAGATCGAATTATTTATCATCATAGGCCATATTGCACTTCCTAATTAAAGGGTGGGGTGTATATAGGGTGTTGAAGATGAATAGAGAAGAGACATATAGTGTTTAACAAGGCTTCTGGGTCAAGTGTAGGGGTGAACATCAGAAATTGGTTAGGAGATTTTAAGCGTACGTATATCGTCAAACAAGGGTCATCGATCTGGGATACCGAAACCGTCGAGGCAAAAACAATAATGTACGTCCTCAAATGGCCGTACACATAATGTGTCAAAGGTGTGACTCACTGCATGTTATGGAGTATTATGCATTTATGCTCAACTCGATTTACCAAAAAAAAAAAAAAAATAATAATTATTATGCTCAACTCGATCTTTAGCAATTCTTATGTAGGCAATCTTTTGCGTAATAAATCATACTCCGTATTTGGTTAGGTCTTTTGAATCCGTTGATTTTGCTATTTTAGTCATATTTATAAAAAGGCAATTGCTGTGTTGCTTACTCCATATCTTACCCCCATCTTTTTATACTGTAATAGAGTTGGAGTTGGTATTAGCGCATTAGAGATTAGGGATAGTCCATGCATAGTTGTGTTGCTTAATGCTTATAGTGAAAAAAGCTGCATTGTTTCTCGGTTAAAAAAATAAAAGAGATTAACAAAAGGTTCACAAGTATATGAAATTTGATCAAACTGCTCGACAATGCAACGGTACATATATAGGAAAATGGGCGAAAAGACGAAAGCAATTCAAAGATAATCCTAAGCTACAAACATGTCAAATCTTATTCTTCCTGCATTCTTTGCCATATCTTGCCATGCCAAAGACGTCAAAATTCAGTCACTCATCACGTAATTTAAGATCAAGCATAAACTTGAGGGTTGGCAACGAGATAATCTTCCACAGCCTTGAACATCTTCTGAATAGATTCCTTTGCAGCAGCAATTTCCTCATCCTGCATGACATAATCTCCCTTGGTGTGATAATGAGCTGTCATCTTGCAATGGCTTCCATTGCCAGAGGCTTCAAACTTGTTCTCATAGACAGCGCACTCGAAATTATCACCAAGGACATCACCCTCAAAGGTGGTGTACTTGAGATAGAAGTTGGCTGAGTCGATTTCATCAACTCTATTTTTCACGTATTTGACGGGAGCCCCTACAAATTTAGAACAAGTTAGCACTTTCTAAAAGACAGCATACGATGTGGTTTATTACATTTTGATTTGTAGCAAAATCTAGATGTATAAATTCAAGAAACTATATTGGTTTAGCTAGTTAATTAGCATTTACTATATGGATGCATATATGTTGTGTGATCAAACAAAACCAACCTTCAGGGAAGTTCAATTGTTTAACGGAACCAACACTGGTAGAGTCACCTTGGATGAGCTCAATACTTTTAACAAATTCGGGTGCTGCCTTAGGAAGGAAGTTATGGTTGTCAATGGCGAAAGCTTGGAACAACCGGGCTGGGGCTACCGGGCTAGTGTTATCAGCCATTGTGTATGTGAAGACACCCATAGTGATTTTCTAAGGGATATGAGAAAAGAGTTGATCACTTGGGAAATTACTAGTGAATTGTGAAGATGAAGATTGAGATGGGTATATAGAGCATTGTGTCGTGGTATTTATAGTAGCGAGGAGAGACTCTCAATCAAGTCTAAACTCTTCAGAGTTAAGGCTGAGGACCAATATGAACTTTCGTCGTCACTTTCCAGAAAAAGTTTTTTTTTTATTGGACTACTTTGTTAAGTGCTCAGTTTTGGTGCATAATAATTTGTCAAGCCACCTACTAAGCCGCCCTTGCTGAATATTGTCATTGAATTATAGATGGTGTATAGAAATGCCTCAACATTTAAGGAGCAAGGTCAGGTTGATAGTTGGGAATTCAACCTATTTGGGGTTGTCTTATATCGAACCCTCGTAATTCATGTTTCTGGATGCATTATTAGCTAATTCAATTAGGGGTATACAAAAAAATTGGAATTGGAAACTTAACACTTTTTGACAATATGGTTAACAAAACCTTTATAATAAACCTGTTTCGTTAACAAAACCGCAACATTAGCAATTAAGTGTTTGTGATTCGTATTTTCTGAAAAAGGTTAAACGTAACCGATCCGTTTAACATTTTTTTTTTGTATACCTGAGACTATATAAGCAACAAATTTTATCTTTATCTCATCCGTCATCCCATTTCTATATTTCAATTCCTCACTCTGTATCTCATCTATTCTTCTTACTTTTGTCTTTTCAATAACCATAACCATCCCACCCTCCATTTTTCATCATTCTCATGGATAGGAGAATTAAAGTTTGTATAATTTTATAAATTTTAGTTGCATATGGTTACCGTTAACGGTTGAACCACACTGTTTGAGTTGATTAACAGATAGTTAACTGATTCTTAACAGTTCGATGAATAGCCGAACCGATTATTCACTCAAACGCACCGAGATTGAGTTCTGGTTCAATTAGCGCCCTAACAATGCACGTCCCTAGACTCAATCAATTAAAAAAATGTCTCTAAGTCATTTAATATGCAACCCTACTGTTGATATATTGGGTTTACATAAAGGAAACCGATGGAAGGCGGGGTAGGGCGACATGGCCGATAACGAATTATCTTACTTTTATGAATAAATTAGTTATACTCAACAATTGATTTTGTTATATATAAATTCAATTACCAATTTTTCCGAAAGATACGATTTGAGTTAAAAGTAGTATTATCTCAATGACACAAAAATGATTTTGAAGGCAAAATGTAAAATTAGACTATATTTTTAAAATGTAAATGATTGTTTTGGCTTAAAATATAGTTCGTACGTGAAGGTAAGGTAGATGGTGACATATACAGTAAAAAATTATAAATTAATATTGTCGGGACCTAGTGAAATTTATTAATTTATGGAGTTATTAATTTATTGATAATAAATTATTGATATAAATGGTTTTCAGCCTATTCGAACATAATCTCTTTTTTTCGGTAAAACTAAACAATTATATGTATAAAATAAGTTATTCGAATTCATATTTTGCGAACAATATGCTAACATTATATAAATGACAATGATTAAGGGTAATTGATAAATCTTTTGTAGCGAGGTCATAAAAATTTATCCCCAAATCACATTAATCTGATAAAGTTATAATGCAAGTCCAGAAGTCAAGATCTATAATTAAAGAAGATTTATCAATCATTCTTATTTACTATAAATCACATTTTATGGTATCTTTTAGTTTTCAAAATTAATGACAGTTGATAATAAAAAGTTTGAAATAAACTCCAACTTCTTGAGCTTTAAAAGAAAACAGACAACAACTAAATCATATAAAACTATTATCATTATTTTCTCAAATTTCTAAGAATTATTAATTTATTTTTTCTTAGGACCGAAAAATATTAAGGGGTTTTCCAAAAAAAAATGTTATCTTATTATTTTATCGATTTTTATTTTTTTTAAATTGGCTTAAGTCAGTACTAGACAAATTAATTATTTTATACAATTTATTAATTTAATGAGTATTAATTTAGAGAGCTTTACTGTACTTCATCTTTTTTGTGTTGCACTATATTTTGCCTTTTAAAACTATTTAATTTAAAGTCATATTTAAGTTTGAATAATTTGCAATAATAATTCATGATATAAAACAGAAAATATATAATCATATAATCATATAAAAGTATTGTTAAATACAATTCTAACAAAAAATAATTTATCATTTTTTATTTTACATGAGTTATAAATGGTTAAATTGTAACTTTAAGTAGCATTAAAAGGCAAAATATAACGAAAACTACACAACAAAGATAAAATTTAAATAATACGGAGTACCTTGCATTGGACTAAATAGATATGTAAGTAAATACTCTCAACCTGTCACAATTTAGGCCCTAATACTTTTAAAAAAGGGTTTATTAAAGATAATACAAACAACATTAAATTCATTAAGTTGGTCATAATAATTCATTATTATAAAACCTGTGAACAAGCCCTTAATTTAATGATGTGGGAAATTTGTAATTGCTAGTTTTTGTATGTATTGTGTATGTACTCTATTTGTCTAACTCATACTTTGATCATTAATATCTTAAAATATAAAATTAAAAAAAGGAGCTGGAGTTGAAGTTGGTATATTATCCCATAAGGGAGGCGGGATAGTCTTTGAATTCTTTAATTGCTTATGGAGAGAAATAGCTGCATTGTTTTTCGGTTAATTTAAAACAAAAATTGCGAGATTAACAAAAGCTTCGTACTAAGTATATGAAATTTGATCAAACTGATCGCATTACAATTTACAATGGTACATGTATAGGGAAATAAGGGAAAAGACGAACGCAAATACGCAAAGACAATCCCAAGCTGCAAACAAGTCAAATCTTATTTTTCCTACATTCTTTGCCATATCTTGCCATGCAAAAGCGTGAAAATTCAGTCACTCATTACGTAAATTTTAATCAAGCATAAACTTGAGGGTTGGCAACGAGATAATCTTCCACAGCCTTGAACATCTTCTGAATAGATTCCTTTGCAGCAGCAATTTTCTCTTCCTGCATGACATAATCTCCCTTGGTGT
The DNA here is from genome assembly GCA_901111285.1 of Corrigiola litoralis. NCBI lineage: Eukaryota > Viridiplantae > Streptophyta > Magnoliopsida > Caryophyllales > Caryophyllaceae > Corrigiola > Corrigiola litoralis. The sequence goes on along the minus strand of CAAKMY010019353.1, from coordinate 6,407 downwards.
GATAATGAGCTGTCATCTTGCAATGGCTTCCATTGCCAGAGGCCTCAAACTTGTTCTCATAGACAGCGCACTCGAAATTATCACCAAGGACATCACCCTCAAAAGTGGTGTACTTGAGATAGAAGTTGGCTGAGTCAATTTCATCAACTCTGTTTTTCACGTATTTGACGGGAGCCCCTACAAATTTAGTAAAAGTTAGCACTTTCTTAACGACAGTACTAAGTCATTTTACATTTTGTGGTCAAGTACCTAGACAAGTCGAGATGTATATATAAATTCAAGAAACTATATTGGTTTAGCTAGTTAACAAGTTAAAGCTAAGTACTCTATATATGTATGGAAATGTTGTCTAATTATACAAAACTAACCGTCAGGGAAGTTCAATTGCTTCACGGAACCAACAGCGGTGGAGTCACCGTGAACGAGCTCAATACTTTTAACAAATTCAGGTGCCGCCTTAGGAAGGAAGTTATGGTTGTCAATAGCGAAAGCTTGGAACAACCGGGCTGGGGCAACCGGGCTTGTGTTGTCAGCCATTGTGTATGAGAAGACACCCATAGTGGTTTTCTAGGAAATGTGAGAATATAGTTGCTTCAACTGTCACTAGTGAGTATCGAAGGTGAAGAATGAAGTGTGTATGCAAAGTTGGAGCAATTTGTTCGGTATTTATAGTGGGGATGAGGGGTTGGTAAGGACTGATGTACCATATATCCTTGTCCCTTATAAAATTAGAGTAGTCTCCATTTTGGAGTACATTATTTGTAACATTTTTTTTGTTTATAGTACTCAGCAGCCTTTGCTGAACAATGGCAATGGTATTTTTGATGGTCTACGGATCTTTTTATAGAAAAGTTACGGTGTACATATTGGCTTTTCATATAAAGGGAACAAGTTGATGGTGGTCGCCTGGTCGGTGGGTGCGGTGTTTTATCAATTATGTTTTGATTAGATGAATATATTAGTAACCCTCAAATACTCAATCTCTCACATGGGAGAATAGTGAATGCTATAGACTATAGGCTCATATAAAAGAGTCGATAATTGTAAAGGAAAACGTTTTGCTTTTCTCAAAATTAAACGTTTTGCTGTATATAGCCAATGCATGTAGGTGCCTTGCGTCAAAATTCAACAACTACGCCACCGCGATATGCTATCATTACTAATTAATTAATGTTCTAAAAATTCAATCTAATTGACACTTATTCCAAAAGTGTCTAATCCCAAGTTTGTTTTAGAGTTTAGACCAATAGCATGATGTATTGTGTTTTACAACGGTATATTTATGTAAGATATTGTGTAATAGAATGGATATGATACAACAAAAAATTCAGGTATTAAGCACCTTATCCTTGATGTGCTGGTGTTACATTCTACTTGTGAAACCTCGTACTTGTATAACTTGAGAATGGAGTTGTGAGTCAATGTGTTTGTTGTGATATTTGCTAAGAAAAGCTTGCTAACTAGTCTAATGGCATAATGACTTCATAATTAGTTGTACGATTCGAGAATACGTAATTAACCATTAATTTAAAATAGGTTTTCGCAAGGTCAAGAACCGGATATAGAATTAACTAAGATGATGCCATTTCAAAAATGTGTGTTGATTTGGAAAGTTGAGACTTATGAAGATAAGTAATAGAGGAATATTTAACTATTTATGATAATGGCCGAATAAGAGGCAAATACTAGATCAACGCGCCAGGGTTGCTTAGACGCACATGTCTTGTGCCATGGAGTTGATGTCGCTTGTCAAACGTTTTGATATTATTTTTCAGATTTTTTGTGGCTTGAAGAGCATACTAAAACAAGAACAAATTGAATAAAATTATGGAATTTTGGAAATAAGAATTGGTGTGACTCATAAGGTAATCATTATTTTTACGCCTAAGTCATAGAATTTGTTTTGGAAAAAACTCATTATTATACAAGTCGAATTACTCCATTTTTACCAATTATTTACACTCTCCAAAATTCCCCTCACATATTTTGAAAAGTGTGAAGAAGTGGTAAAAATGGAGGGAGTATATCATCATAGGGCATATTGCACCTACAAGGTGGGATGTTTACAGGGGTTGAAGATGAACATAGAAGAGACATAGTGCTTGACGAGGCTGGGTCAGGTGTAGCCCGAGTAGGGGGTGAATATCAGAGATCGGCTAGAGAATTTGAAGAGTGATATATGTCTTTAAATAAGGACCAAATGGGATTCCGAAATCGTCGAGGCTAAATCAATCGTCTAGGTACTCCCTCAGATGGCCACACAATGTATTGTGTGCGTCAAAGGTGGTGACTTAGTATGCTCAAGTCAATCTTTTTAGCAATTTTGACGTAGGCAATCTTTTGCGCATATTTGGTCAAGTCTTTTGAATCGGTTAGTCATATATATAAGAGGCGAATGATGTGTTCCTCACTCCTATACTAGTGTTGGAGTTGGTATTAGGCTATTAGCCCGTTTAGAGATTAGGGATATAGCTGCATTGTTTCTCCGTTAAACTAAAGCCATATGCGATATAAGAAAACTGTTCACACTTCACACTGTATATAAAATTTGATCAAACTGCTCGACGATACAATGGTACATATACTAGAAAATAGGAGAAAATGAAAACAAGACAATCCCAAGCCACAAACAACTCAAATCTTATTTTTCCTACATTCTTTGCCGTAACTTTGCCATGCCAAAGACGTGAAAATTCAGTCACTCATTACGTATATTAAGATCAAGCATAAACTTGAGGGTTGGCAACGAGGTAATCTTCCACAGCCTTGAACATCTTCTGGATAGATTCCTTCGCAGCAGCAATTTCCTCTTCCTTCAAGACATAATCACCCTTGGTATGGTAGTGAGCTGTCATCTTGCAATGGCTTCCATTGCCAGAGGCCTCAAACTTGTTCTCATAGACAGCGCACTCGAAATTATCACCAAGGACATCACCCTCAAAGGTGGTGTACTTGAGGTAGAAGTTGGCTGAGTCGATCTCATCCACTCTATTTTTCACATATTTGACGGGAGCCCCTGTAAAGTTTTGTACAAGTTAGCACTTTCTTGAAGACAATATTACTATAGTTTTACATTTTTGTGGTAAGTCTAGATGCATAAATTTAAGAACGTACGTTGGCTTAGCTAATAGCTACTTAACATTTACTTTATGTATGCATATGTTGTCTAGTTAAGCAAAACTAATTACCTTCAGGGAAGTTCACTTGTTTCACGGAACCAACAGTCGCGGAGTCACCTTGAATGAGCTCAATACTTTTAACAAATTCGGGTGCCGCCTTGGGAAACAAGTTATGGTTGTCAATGGCAAACGCTTGGAACAACCGCGCCGGGGCAACCGGGCTTATGTTCTCAGCCATTATGTATGTGAAGACACCCATAGTGATTTTCTAGGAAATGTGAGAGTAGATTACTTGGACAATTACTAGTGAATAGCGAAGATGAAGATTGGAGTGGATATGTCAAGTAGAGCATCGTGATGTGGTATTTATAATAGGGGAGGAGAGACTCTCCAGTCTCAATTCTTAAGACTGAGGAGCAATATCTCCATTCCGCGTCACTTTCCTGAGTAGGTTTTTTTATTAGCCTGCTTACTTTATTAAGTGCTCTGTTTTGGTACATATCTTGTTTACAATGGCACCAAGCCTACCTACCTAAGCCGCCCTTGCTGAATTATGTCATGGAATTCTATATGGTATATGCCTCTAGGTCTTTTTGAATGATATACATATAGATTGACTTTACATAAAGGAGACTGATGGAAGGTTGGGCGGGGTGATTTGTCGATCACAAATTATCTTATCTAATACTAATAAATTACTTTCACCTAACAATGGATTTAGTTATAAGTTTGTTAATTATTTTTTAAAAAGATAGAAATTGAGTTCAAAGTAGATTTTTCTCAATATTGTAACATGCTTGTGATTATTTATAGAAAGAAAAAGGTAAAGTAAGACTGTTTAAAAAATGTATCAGACTGTTTTTGTTTTTGTTTTTCTAATTTTAACATGAAATTAGATTGTGTCGTATACTTTCTCTGTTTTTTTTCACTATATTTGAGCTTTTGAACTATTTAAAGTCATGATTTGATCAATAATAAATCATGATATAAAACTGAAAATAATACTATAATCATATATTTTCTCTCAACCATCATATTCATAATATTTCAGTTTTTGACATCATTTGAAATCTTATTTTGACCATCAATAACTCAAAATATATATTTGAAAAAATTATAAATTATAATCATACAAAAGTAATTTTAAACATGAATCTAACCATTATAAATTTGAAATATTTTAAAAATTCATATATTGACCAATTGATGGTGAAAATATGACTTTTACAAGTGTCAAAAAGATCGAAAATGTAGAGAACCTGGTGGTTCAATGAGAGTACATTATTATAAAAAAATATTGATGAGATAACACCATTTTTGACCAATCAAACAAAAATAGTATGACCATAGAAAATCAATGAAAAATGGTATGGCTTTTAACACTTTGAAACAAAAATAAAATGACACTCACCATACAGATTTTATTTTTCCAATCTAGCCTTTGTTACCGACATCTCACTTATCATATATATCCTACTGATATGCTACTGTATACTTTATTGACCAAGCATCCCAAAGATGTGTCAATTTGTAAAATTAAACAAATGACAAAGGCATAAGTTAGGTAGGCCTTAGAGAGTTTGGTTGTAGCAAAGTGGTCTTAGAGAGTGATGCGTTGACTCTCACTAATGAGGTTATGAAGAAGGAAGAGCATAGAGGTGTTGCTGCCTTGCTGGTATTGTTTATGATGATTGTTCTAGTTTGAGTTCATGTTTTGATTATACTCCCTTCATTTCTACCAATTCTTTGCATTTGACTTTTAACACTATTTGGGGTCATATTTTGATCGTTAATATATCAAAAAATACAATTATAAAAATTATAAAAGTATAATCACATAAAAGTATTTTCAAATACAAATCTAACCATTATAAATTTATAAGTTGAAAGTTTTTATATTTTAAGATATTAATAGTCAAAGTATA
>CAAKMY010019342.1:3736-21115 GCA_901111285.1 Corrigiola litoralis | reverse complement strand
ATCGGATATCCGATCCGAAAGTGAATTTCGGATCGGATATCCTAAAAATCGGATCAAATATCGAATCGGATTTTCGGATTCTTCTGCTCTGCCCTAGTACGTAGTACATATATGTAAGTAGTAAGATACCATTTTACATTTTTCCAAAAAAAAAAAGAAAAAAACACAACTAAGGCTAAAGCTAAGCCTAAGACTTGAACTGAACTCCCCAAGCCAGTTATAACTCCACCTCCCCAAAACCCCCAAATCTGAAACTCTCACCACCCTTCTCCTCCTCCTCTCTTAAACCCTACTACGTACTCCTCACTTCCCTTCCCCTAACATGAATTAAACCAAACCAAACCAAACAAACCCCAACAAATCAAACCCCAACCACCCTCATTTCTTAAACCCTAACTTAACCACCCAACTAACCATGTATCTCTACAGCTTGACCCTCCAAAAACCCACGGGCATCCTCGCCGCAATAAACGGCAACTTCTCGGGCAACCCGAAATCCCAAGAAATCGTCGTAGCCCGTGGCAAAGTCCTGGACCTCTTACGCCCCGACGACACGGGCAAGCTGCAGACCCTCCTCTCCCTCGACCTCTTCGGCACTATCCGCTCCCTCTCCCTCTTCCGCCTCACCGGCTCCCTCAAGGACTACATTGTCCTCGGCTCCGACTCCGGCCGCATCGTCATTCTCGAATACAATGTTTCCCATAATTGTTTTGATAAGGTCCACCAGGAGACGTTCGGGAAGTCGGGCTCTCGAAGAATTGTCCCCGGGCAGTACCTCGCTGTGGACCCCAAAGGCAGGGCTGTCATGATCGCGGCTTGTGAGAAGCAGAAGCTGGTTTATGTGCTGAATAGGGATACTGCGGCCAGGTTGACTATTTCGTCCCCGTTGGAGGCGCATAAGTCGCACACGATTACGTACTCGATTTGCGGGGTGGACTGCGGGTTTGATAATCCCATTTTTGCCGCCATTGAGATGGATTATAGCGAGGCGGACCAGGATAGTACGGGGATGGCGGCGGCTGAGGCGCAGAAGCATTTGACTTTTTATGAGCTGGATTTGGGGTTGAACCATGTGTCGAGGAAGTGGTCTGAGCCGGTTGATAACGGGGCGAATATGCTCGTCACGGTGCCTGGGGGCGGGGATGGGCCCAGTGGGGTGCTTGTTTGTGCTGAGAATTTTGTTATTTATAAGAATCAGGGGCATCCGGATGTTAGGGCGTTGATTCCGAGGCGGGCGGATTTGCCTGCCGAGCGTGGGGTGTTGATTGTTTCGGCCGCCACGCATAAGCAGAAGAGTTTGTTCTTTTTCCTGTTGCAGACGGAGTATGGGGATATATTTAAGGTGACGTTGGAGCATGGGAACGAGGGGGTGAGTGAGTTGAAGATTAAGTATTTCGACACGATTCCTGTCACGTCGTCGATGTGTGTGATGAAGTCGGGGTTTTTGTTTGCGGCGTCTGAGTTTGGGAATCACGGGTTGTATCAGTTTCAGGCGATTGGGGATGATCCTGATGTGGAGTCGTCGTCGGCTAAGATGATGGAGTTGGAGACCGAGGAGGGGTTTCAGCCCGTGTTTTTCCAGCCGAGGAGGCTGAAGAACTTGCTTAGGGTTGATCAGGTTCAGAGCTTGATGCCGGTGATGGATATGAAGGTGTTGAATCTTTTTGAGGAGGAGACGCCGCAGATATTTACGCTGTGTGGACAGGGTCCTCGGTCGTCCTTGAGGATTTTAAGGACAGGGTTGGGGATTACAGAGATGGCTACCTCGCCGCTTCCTGGTGTGCCCAACGCGGTTTGGACGGTGAAGAAGAATGTCAATGACGAGTTTGACGCTTACATTGTCGTGTCGTTTGCTAGTGTTACTCTTGTGCTCTCCATTGGTGAGACGGTCGAGGAAGTTAGTGATAGTGGGTTTCTCGATACCACGCCTTCATTGGCGGTGTCGTTGATTGGTGATGACTCTCTTATGCAGGTGCATCCTAGTGGTATTAGGCATATCAGAGAAGACGGGCGTATCAACGAGTGGAGAACTCCGGGGAAGAGGACGATTGTTAAGGTTGGGCACAATAGGCTTCAAGTCGTTATTGCGCTTAGTGGGGGAGAGCTCATTTACTTTGAGGTTGATATGACTGGCCAGTTGATGGAGGTGGAGAAACTTGAAATGGCAGGAGATGTGGCTTGTTTGGACATTGCACCAGTTCCTGAAGGGAGACAAAGGTCACGCTTCCTTGCAGTTGGTTCGTACGATAAGACTGTTCGTATCTTGTCGCTGGATCCGGATGACTGTTTGCAGCCATTGAGTGTGCAAAGTGTTTTCGCTGCCCCTGAGTCGCTCCTGTTTCTAGAGATTCAAGCATCGATAGGGGGGGAGGACGGCGCTGATCATCCTGCCAGTCTTTTCCTGAATGCTGGTTTAGACAATGGTGTTCTGTTTAGGACAGTCGTGGACATGGTGACGGGTGAACTTTCTGATTCCCGTTCCCGGTTCTTGGGGCTCAAATCTCCAAAACTCTTCTCAATTATGGTGAGGGGTCGACGCGCTATGCTTTGCCTGTCGAGTCGGCCATGGCTTGGTTACATATACCAGGGACATTTTCTCTTGACTCCTCTCACATGTGGCCCGCTTGAATTTGCTGCCTCGTTTTCATCTGATCAGTGTGCTGAGGGTGTTGTTGCTGTTGCTGCAGAGGCACTCAAGGTCTTTACCATTGAGAGGCTCGGTGAAACATTTAATGAAACTGTAATTCCTTTGAGGTATACACCGAGAAAATTTGTGCTTCCACCCAAGCGAAAGGTCCTAGTGATGATTGAGACTGATCAGCGGGCGTTGACTGCGGAAGAACGCGAAGCTGCGCAGAGGGAATGCTTCGGAGCTACAACGGACGAGAATGGTAACATTGCTATGGAAAATGGTGATGAAGACGAAGATAGTCAGCTCTCTGATGAGCAGTATGGTTATCCTAAAGTTGAAAAAGAGAAATGGGTTTCGTGCCTCAGAGTTCTCGATCCAAGAACAGAGGAAACTGTATGTTGCTTAGAGCTTCAGGATAATGAGGCTGCATTCAGTTTATGTACTGTGAATTTCCATGACAAGGAGCACGGAGCTCTACTCGCTGTTGGTACAGCAAAGTCGCTGCAATTTTTCCCCAAGAGGTCATTTGAGGCAGCATATATTCACATTTATCGGTTTGTTGAGGGAGGAAAACTTGAGCTTCTGCACAAGACTCAAGTAGATGGTGTCCCACTTGCTCTTAGCCAGTATCAGGGTAGATTGCTTGCAGGGGTAGGATCTGTCCTCCGTCTATACGATTTGGGCAAGAAGAGGCTGCTCAGGAAATGTGAGAATAAGCTGTTCCCTAATACAATCACTACTATACACACCTACCGTGATCGTATTTATGTTGGTGACATTCAGGAGGTACACTTTTCTAATGCCTTCATTTCCCGTACTTGTTTGGCTCCAGCATCTGGTTTTTCTTGCATGATTTCAATTTTCTCTCATTGGCAGTAGTCAAATTAGTAATGATTGTGTTGTAGGCCTTAGAGATTGCTTAAACTTGACTAGTGGACTGATAAGTTTCTTGCCCTATATAAATGAATACATATGATTACTGACACACGCGCGCATACACACAGACACACACCAGAAGCCACACAGACACACACCAGAAGCAACTATTGCCATATGTGTGGGTGTGTGTGTGTGTCTGTGTGTACCAACTACCTTCCATTTCTCTTATTCTTCTTCCTAGCATCCTCAAAACCATTAGATAAATAAGACTTTAAACACTAGAATAGTCTGTTGTGGGTATAATATACTTCTGTGTGGTATGATTTGGATTAATGTGCTGAGTATGAAGTGTGGAATCACTTTGGTCTTATTTTAACCTGTCAGATCACAATGGTCACAGTGTCCTTGCGTGTGTGCAAGTTAATTATATTTAGGAAAATTTACATTTTGGGTGTTCGAAATATAGCGAAATTACAGTTTGGGTGCCCGATATTTGACTATTAACATATCGGGTACCCTACGTATGAACAAATGACAATTAGGGTACCCAAATGTGAGTTCCGTTAGTTTTGTCCGTTAAACTGTTGAGGTGGCAGTTAGTTTTCATTGAAATAACGAATAAAGGGAAAAGTTCCCTAAAAGGATTTCAGATTAGGAAAATAAAAATATATTATGTCTAATAAATACCAAAAATTATTTTGCATAAAATACCAAAAAAAAAAAAAAATTATTTGAAAAAGTCAAACATTTCCCCAAAAATTCGAAAAAAAATAATATGTATGATAATGAAGTTCCTCTAAAAACACTAAATATAAAAAAAAATCTTTATTAATCTTCAAAAATCAAAAAAAATTAACATAATTACAAAACAATAGTTCAATTTACTTCATTTTAATCTAAACTTCAATCCCCACATCCATTCATCCTTCCTCTCTAATAACTAAACAAAACCTGCTATTTCAAAAAAAAAAAAAAAAAAAACCCTGCAAACAATAAACCAATTAAAGTTGCTCCCTCCCATCTACCCCAACCCAGAAATCTGCAATCCCCTCCCCCAACCCCATTTCTCACATGACCCAGAAATCTGCGCTTTTCCCATTACCCAAAAATCTGCCCACCGTCACTATATCCCCCCCACGACCCCACCATACGTCACCCCTAACCCAGAAATCTGACCCCTCCTGCCAACCCTGCCAACCCCCACCACGTATCCCCGCACACCACCATCTCTTCAGAGTTCCGGCGTCAAGCACCGATGGAGTAAGCGCCACCCCATCATTATCCATCCTTTGTGTGTTTCGTGTTGCCTAGTTAAGGTTGTTAAGAAGATTTTAAAGTAGTTTGAGGTTGTGGCTCATTGGTGGTTGTGCACCTCGTCGGTGAGGGTGAGGGTGGGGATTTGAGTGTGGATGAGAGTGTATATTGATCTACTGTGAGTGAGGGTAAGGGTTCATATGCTTGTTGGGGAGGGGGTTGATTATGGTGGTGGAGAAGATGATGGGGATATGAGTGGGGTTGGGTTGGAGGTGGTTGAAATGAAGGAAGAAGAAGATGCATAGGAGGGGGGAAGGGAGGGTATCATACGGTCATTACCAGAAACAAGGGAAGAATGATTTGGGGGTAGTTTTTGGATTTTTTTATTTTTTTGTTGAGTATGGTTATTTTGGCACAATAGTGGGATTTTCTGAGTTTGTGTGATTGTTTTGGTATTTTATTTTTAATTTTCTAAATTCTTTGATTTTTTTGGGCTTTTTCGTAAATTTATGGATTTTAATACTTTAAAAACATTTTTTGGTATATTTTTGGGGATTTGTGTCCTTTTCGGAGATTTTTATGGCATTAAGAAAATATTTTGGCATTTAGTAGAAACTTTTTATTTTGTTATCCTAATTGGGAAACTATTTTGTGATTTTCCATTTAGTTTTATTTGTATGTTAATACAAGTTAACTGCCACATCATCACCTTAACGGTCAAGACTAACGGATTTCAATTTTGGGTACCCAAACTGTCATTAGTTCATACGTGGGGTACCCAAAATGTTATTAGTCAAATATCGGGCACCCAAACTGTAATTTCGCCATACTTCGGGTACCCAAAATGTAAATTTTCCTTATATTTATAACCTTTTACTGTTGCTAGTAATCAGTGTCTAACAACATAAAATTTTCTTTTATTAGAACTTACCGATTCTCAGCACTTTGCTTCACTTGTTCTGCTGGCATAGTCTGAATTACGATATGTTTGGATGGCTAATGTGGAGGGAAGGGGAGGAGAGAAAGAAAGTGGAGGGGAGGGCTTTGGTTTATTAAAGAGGGAGGGAAAATGGATTCCTCCCTTCCCTTCCCCAATCCTATATCTGGACTATGTTGACTGTGAAGTATTCACCGTTCCTTAGAACTTTGCTTGACTGGTTCTGCTGGCAGCGTTTGAATTACAATATGTTTGGATGGCTAGCATGGAGAGAAGGGGAGGAGAGAAAGACAGGGAAGGGGAGAGAAGTGGAGGGAAGGTGTTTGGAGGGATTTGGTTTATTATAGAGGGAGGAAAAGTGGATTTCTCCCTTCCCTTTCCCATCCAAACGACGGAAACCAGTTCCCTCAGTCTCCCTCCCCTCCCTTTGCTTTATGGTCCCTATGCAACCATTGTCTTAATGTAGACCATTGTCATGGTGTCTTGTAGGCTTCCAGAATCCGAACATCGTTATAAGTTAACAATGCTATCAAAAATAACCTGGTATGTCAACTTGTCACATGCGTCATATATCTCAGAGTGTCACCGCTTGTGTTGGTCAGTTATTAAATTTTAGAAAGAAGAATGCAACTTATCATCAGCAGACCTAAATAGCCTTCATGCAATCTAGTTTTTGAACTGATCTGAGAGTAAGTGGTGGAGAATTTCTAAAACATCCTTCCAACCTCGTTTCTTGCCTTTTTCCTTGTCTACTTTTATTTGATTTACTCCTTCAGTGACTTTTTTAATAATAGTCCTTTTAATGGCATTCTATAAGTCTCATTCCTTAGGAAAGTATTATAAGCTTATATCGTTATATTTTCGTTCTCTTGGCTAGACATGATAATTGTCACTTTGCTTATCTATATACGGAGTATTAATCTTTTTTAGAAAATAAATAATTTCTAACGATTAGATAAAAACATATATCAAGACTGAATGTTCTCTACATAACATCAAGAAAGTAAGAGCTATTAAAAAACTCTTTTAGGTTATTTGTGTTGGATGATCAAACTCCCAATCAAATTTCTCTAGCAATTCCATAGCACGATTATCAGCCTCCTTAGACCCTAAGGTCACACCATTAAGTCTGTCTATAGATTGAGTACCAATACACCCAATTGGTGACTGCACATTATTCTCTGGAATAACAAATGTGGCACACCAGTCAGCACGAAGTCCCTTTTCTCGAATCTCTTCTCCTGGTTGTTGCTCATTGCCGCAACCCACTTGTTCATCTTGATGGGTTGTAGCCAGGTTTTCCCTCATCGAACAAACTAACATTCTCAAGTCCCATTGCCCTAGTTTTGTGAACAGAAGACGATTTTTAGTCATCCAATAATAGTACCATCTTCCTCGAGGTCGCTACCATCATACAAAGAGCACTCATCACTATTGTAATTGGACTGTCTCCTACGTCTCCTACCCTTCATTATTAGAAGAAACATGTTCATCAGTTTCTTCTTTGCGCCAGGGACGAGGGACCCATTACCACTGACAAAGTCGAATTATTTCTCTCCAAAGTCTTGTCCAAGTCCGCTAAAAAAGCGGGCCAGGCTGGCGGCTCCTTGGGCCATCTGAACCGTGTTTAGCTTCAATTTAAAGACATAAATGGATAAGAATTTTCATGGTGGCATTAAACAATTTTTATAGTGTATTTCACACATTTATCCATCTGTATCTTTGTTGTGCATCATCCAAAATTTTGATCTCTCATGGCATGTCTTGTTGTAGCTTAAGTGAGCTTTCTTGAAATTTTGTGAGTAGAGATAGCAAAGTTCACCTAGCCAAACCGCCCAAAAACCTGGCCCTGTACAATCCGATCACCACCTAACCAAACCCATCTGTTCCGATGCTTAAGCAAAACCGGATACAATCCAAAAGACTAAAATGACTCAATGCAGATTGAACTTGAAACATGACCTAAACTTACCCAATAAAGATGAACTGATTGAACCATAGTTGATTTAAAGCGAAAATTATAGAAGTTTTTTTATATTGTAGATTTTTACGATTTCATAAAATTGATATACGATGCTAGATAAATCTTTATTAATTTGATATTATAGTAGAGATTGACTTGACCTAAAATGACCCGAAGCTCAGTTAACCCAAAACTGACCCGATCCCATAGAATAAATGACCAATGTGACACGAACCCGATATGACTCGAGTAGACCTGAACCAGCTCTAGTAGTGACGCTTATTCTTCATTTAATCTTTTGCTTGTAAGCTTTTTGTGAAGCATGAAATGAAGTTTATGTTTGATTTATAAATTCTGTTTTCAATTTAAATTGGATTTGGGTTGTTTAATTTTGTCTTGACTTTCTTACTATTTTTGGTGTCTGCAGTCATTCCATTACTGCAAGTATAGACGGGATGAGAACCAACTGTACATATTTGCTGATGATGTTTATCCGAGATGGCTAACTGCTGCCCACCACGTAGATTTTGACACTATGGCTGGTGCAGACAAGTTTGGGAATGTATATTTTGTTCGGTTGCCTCAAGATGTTTCTGATGAGATTGAAGAAGATCCAACTGGTGGAAAAATCAAATGGGAGCAGGGAAAGCTAAATGGAGCTCCTAACAAGGTGGAGGAGATTGTACAATTCCATGTAGGTGATGTAGTATCAAGTTTGCAGAAGGCATCCCTCGTACCTGGTGGCGGAGAGTGCATTATTTATGGGACTGTAATGGGGAGCTTGGGAGCTTTTCTTCCTTTTGGCTCTCGTGATGATGTTGACTTCTTTTCTCACTTGGAAATGCATCTTAGGCAGGAGCACCCACCTTTAAGTGGAAGAGATCACATGGCCTACAGATCTGCGTATTTTCCTGTCAAGGTTTGCTTGCGTCTTTCAGCTACTGCTTTCATTTCGCATTCTTTGTTGTAAGCTCATTATATGGCATGAAGACTTCCAGATAGCTTTTTCCTGAGCTTAAACCCACCTCTCTCTCCCTCTTGGGGTGTGGTGCTCTCTGTTTTGTTTGAGATATAGGTGTCATTTTTGGTGGCTAATAATTAATGATTTTAAACTGTAGTGTTTACTACTTTACTGAATGCTGATACTTTGAATATTTTTTTTAGGATGTGATTGATGGTGACCTATGTGAACAGTTCCCAACACTTCCAATGGACATGCAGAGAAAAATTGCTGATGAGTTAGATAGATCTCCAGCCGAGATTCTGAAGAAACTTGAAGAAATGCGGAATAAGATTATTTAAGGCAGGTCAGTTGGAACTTCATTCTAAAGAGCTGTTTAATGCGTAGTTTTAATATGTTATATTGTCATCTTGTATCAGGACACCCTGAAATTTAGGATCGTCCGTTTCTGTGCACTCTATCCTTTTATTTTTGAAGAAGTTGAAATTTTATTTAGCGTAGAAGAGAGTTCAAGATTTGAGCTTTCCTTTTTCCTAGCTGCTACAACTAATATTTGAGCTCTATAAACCTGGGATCTAGAAATTTTACTAACATCAGAACAACCTGATAAGGATGAAAAACCCCTGGTTGCTTCTAAATCCCACTTCATATCTGGATTAGCCTGCATTTTGCTGTTGAAGTTGATGTATGAGGATAAATTAGATTTTTTGTTGAAAGCTTAGCTCCTTGCAGTGAAAACTGCTGCTTCACTGTGCAGGCGTGAACACAGTTTTATAAAATGCTAGACCTCCAATGTCATTTCCATGCTCGTCTAATCCAACACAAACAATTCCTGATTGATTATTAGACTTACTCTGGCTCCATCTATCAAGATGATAATGGAATCTTTACCGTATTTCTGCCTCCGATAGCATATTCTAGATTGCAATGCTTAAAACACCGTGGATGACTAGTCTACCTGACACTCTTGTCTGATTTCCTTTATGTATTAATTTCTTGCTATTTTTCCCAGTGAAATATACTCTCAGCTGCTTTTACCTGCTATCTTCCCGACACTACATTTTTCCAAAATTCCATAAATTCCAAATAGCAGTACTTCTCCATAAAACAATATGACAATTCTCTTTTGAAATAGTATTTGCATATCAGAGAAATCTGTCATCTGTTTTTGGTCGTCAATATCAGCATAAATCCACCCTGATTTTAAGTTAACCACAACTCCACACCTGCAATGATTACGTTGTTCCTAAAATTCCATAAATTCCAAACAGCAGTACTTATCCATAAAAAAATACGACAATTCTCTTTTGTCAAAGTATTTGCATAACGGAGAAAATCTGTTATCTGTTTTTGGTCGTTAATATGAGCATAAATCCACCCTGATTCCAAGTTAATCACAACTCCACACATGTGTATCAATCTCTCATTTCCGGCATCGGTAATCCAGATCTTCTTTGTACATTAAATAGGGAAAAGGGGGGGGGGGGACTCATACTAATTCTAGCTGACTGTTTGCTGGTGGATTGTTAAACTTGGTATACCGTAGCATGCAGTTTACAATTATATAGAATCTTTCATTTTGAGGTATCGATTGTGTTCTTATCTTCTACAATAAGTCATCTGAAACTTTACAGCTTAAATTTGTGGTCAAAAACCTTACTGCATAAGCGTACATTGACTTTACAGTGTAGTTGCCATATTGTCCCCTAGTGTATCTTTAGTAAACATAGTCATCCAATGGTGCTTGGGTAAGCTCTAAAATTAGACTTTTGGTGACAGATTTTAATTGGATTGCCTTCCACCATATTGTCCTCTAATCTATGAGTTCAGCGACTTTGACAGATCTTTTTTCTGATGGAATTTTATCTGTAAATTGGACTGACCAATTTGTCAGGTGGTCCTTCCAATTAAATTTTAAGCTGCTGACCATTCTCGACTTTCTGACATCTTTTCTTAGGAGTCTGGATACCTTCACACATATTCCTCCATCCCCAGGAATAAGTTTGAAAGCTTCTCTTTTTTTTTTTTTATTTTTTTATTTTTTTGACAAAGGTTAATCAAACGAAACGACTAACAACTAAAGGGAACCAATAAGCGATTTATTCCTTCCATAACCCATAGCAAGATAATGATCTTCAACCACCGATTCACGATCAACCTCGATGGCAATCTTGCTATCCCATAGCAAGATAATGATATTCTTCCTTATTAGCCTTGCGCTTCAGCTGAATAGGAGACCTGCAAAACAAAAGCTTGTCAGGTTCATGTATACCTCTTTCCTTTCGACCTTTTTGCTGACTTCTTCTCCACATTGTCAGACGATTCCTTCTTTCATGTATTGCATAATTGAATGACCGTCGTTGCGGAACACGCCGCTTCCATTTTTTACGATGTTGAGTGCACGAGTTAGCAGAGGAAGTAATAGAGTGACCACCATCACAGTCGTTGCTCTCGACTATGTTAGATCCACCAGATTCCACTATGTCTTCTTGTTGTAACCTCGAACTTCCTTCGGTGACCCCACAATCTTGAACCAAATTGTAACCTCGAACTTTCTTCGGTGATCCCACAATCTTGAACCAAAAGGGCTTCGTCACCTGGTTCTACACAACTGGCACCATCGTCGTCATCTTCCTTACTCTTACACATACCAAGATCATCATGTGCTTGCATGTCATGGTGGCAATCATACGCATCACCACTCACAACCTCATCACTATTATTAACAGTGGAGACCGCTGCTTCCCACGACTTGTAATCATGGAGGGTCTCCTTCAAGACAGTCGAGTTTGGATTTAAAACTCGAACTTTCAAGGTTGACAAAGAGTGAGAGTTTTAAAAAATAACTTCTCCATGTTGCTTCAACTTTGTAAACATACTAGCAGGTATATTAAGGGAGTCACAAGTCCTCCTCTTGTTTACAAATCTGAGTACATGATCCTTAGACGGACTATCATAAGTACAGTCCATATCAGAAGGCAAATTCATGGGCTTCTCATCGAAAGGGGTCTCGTCCACCACCATAGGGTCTAAAGTATCATCCTCATTACTAACACCACAAGTGCCAGCCACAAGTTTGTTCTCACTGTGACTATAAGCCTTCAAATTCTCAGCACTTGAATCAAATGTTTGACAACTATGTGTCTCACAATCACCAACTGTAGTTATTGTCTCCTCGCCCTTATCCCCTATTATGGACTCTTCATGCGTCTTTTCCCCCAACACGTAATCCATGGTTCCAAAAGAAGCATCAAGCTCCCGAGTGACACCAAAAGACAACCGCTCTTCCAAAGGATACATAATATGTTTACCCTTCTTCTTGCTTACCGAAATGGCCAATGGGTCAAATTTAACTCCCGACCTTACAACCATTAATTTCTCCAAGGCATGTAACTCCCTTATCACATCTTGATTAAGAGGTTCTTTAGTTGACGCAACAACCGAATCCTCTTTAGCTTCCTTGAACAAACCCATCTCCTTGGATGATAAACCTCTCCTATACAAAGCTTTGACATTTGCCGGATCAAAATTTAAAACCAAGTCACAGTAATTTTGAGCCTTAGAGAATGACCGGAGTTTGATGGAGGTGGCTGCCAAATTTAGAAGCAGCGAGATTGCCATATTCCGGTAAAACATCTCTTCTTCCTTGCTGTACGCCATACCAAAGGATAAAAATTTCACCCCTTTTTCATATCTTTCAAAGGCTTTAGTAAATTTTCCACTCTTAAACAAATAATTCCCTTCTTCTTTGAGCTCTTGCACACATTGAAACAAAACAAGGGGCCCATTCTGGAGGATATCCATTAGTTCCTCGTCCTCAAAGTCATCATCAACAAAGTTAAGTAAAAGCACCGAACAAATCTGTTCACAAATCATTAACTATCAATGTTACCTACAACCAGGTTGCTACCAAACCATGGAAAAACCAACTAAGCAGAAACCACTATCCAACAAAAGAACCCAGGAACAACTCAACCACAGAACCCCGCAACAACTCCACCACCAAGTGAAACTCAAGACAAATCACAGTTTGGATAACAGAGCAAAATATAGCAGCACCAGAAATGATCCTAAACGACTAACAACAACCAAGTGATATCAAGCTTAATGAAGAACACATCATTGCATAACTGACCAGATTTGAGGGCCCATAAAAGTCATGCCGGTAAGTGTAAATATGATCGATCAAAGCCGAAGTACGTTTGAGTCCAGATCAGAAAATGGTGGAATGCAGCTCCAGATGATTTGCCGGCAGACGGAAAATCAATGAAACAGATAGCTCCGACAAGGATCAATGATCACTTGTTAAAAGGTAAAATGCACTAAGCTCGAAAGATCAACGGCGATCAAGAGTCGATGGACAACGGGATTGGGTGGAGGTAGTAGCTAGTAGGCCTGAGGTATTAAGGCTCGCCGGCGACGGAGCAGAGATAGAGATGTTCGGGAGGTGGCCGGCGAGCCCCTTAATTTGGGGATGGCTAGGGTAAAATTAATTTGGGGATTTTTGGGAGTTTCTCTCTCTTCAAGTTTCTCTTCAAGTCAAAAAAAATGTTCGAAAGCTTCTTATGCTAAGGATTTTTGGCTATTGTAATTTGGCCAAAGAAGTCTGGAAAGTGGAAAGTAGCAGCTGAGGGGTTGTTCTAAATTCCCCATGTTCGTTACTCACTAGTAATGCATGATTCTGAGATGCGATTTGTCTATTTTTTGAATCGTCAATTGATTGGGGTTTCTGTAAAATGGATTTGTATACAGCTTACCCAAGGAATTTTGTCCTTCAGTATTGTCCGGACCACCAGAGGTTTAATATCGTTTATTCTATGTTGGTGTATGTGTATTTTGGGAGTTTGTTTTAAGCAAACATAACTTGAACAACCAAGGTTTTGTTAGGCACTCATTTAAGTTTGCAGTTTTTGGCTTTATGAAAACTTAAAAGTAGTTGTTATTGTGATTTAATTCTCTTGAAAACATTGTTTCATTTGTGTACAACAATGTGGTGATCTACCTTTCACTGTGCTCATTCTAATTACTGTCTGTGTCCTGCTCGGTTCTCCACATATTTTATTTTTGGTTGTCCCACTGGTTTCTCCACATTTCCTTATTTAGTAACTTGTGGATATAAATGTTGACCAAAGTAGCCTTATACTTTATCCTTTCTACCTCCCTTTATACAATTCACAGAACCTGCCACCTCCGACGTCCCCACTACCAGCCTTAGTTTCACAAAACGCGCCTCAGACGCGCCTAGGCGCAGGGCGACCTGAGGCGCTAAACCCAACGCTGTTTTAGTCGAAGCTCAGGCGAATTCCGAAAGCACAGCCCTTTAATTCTGTTGAAAACATTGTTCCATTCTTTGTATTTGAGTACAGCAATGTGGTGATCTACCTTTTACTGTACTCTTTCTGATTACTTCTTGTGTCCTGCTCGGTTGACCCACTGGTTTCTCCACATTTCCTTATTTAGTAACTTTTGGATATAGATGATGACCAGAGTAGCCTTATACATTATCCTTTCTACCTCCCTTTATACAATTCTCAGAACCTGCCACTTCTGACGTCCCCACTGCTAGCCTTAGTTATAAAAAGGGGCCTCAGACGCTAAGCCCAACGCTTATTTAGTCTAAGGTCAGGCGAATTGCAAAAACGCGGCCATTTTAAATAACAATATGATTTCTAATACATTGGAATTCCGCCCTTTTGGTTTGTTTGGGAACATGGATTTCGATTTAAAATCTGGATTTGAGCCAAATTCTTTGTTTGGCAACTCTAAATATTTGGATTCTGATTTGACTCAACACCATCCCTAAATCCAAACAAGCACAAAATAAGCCCTTTCGAAATTATAAGCCCAACCCATGTCATTTGAAATGACCAACCTATTATCTCCTCTCTATTTTTACAGACAATGAAGCGGCCAACACCCAACGGGGAATGCCGCTATCATCTTCGCCAGTCCGGCCACAAACGATCAGACGCGACAGAACAAGCCGTCGCGAAGACCAATGGAGATACCGTTGGTAGTTGACTGCTGGTAGTTGACCATCAATTGAATCGCGGGGAAAAAAATAACAGCCGGCGATAGCGGAAAACTGCGAAAAGCTTAACATCAACTTGCTTTTTCTTTGTTTCCTTTACAACTTTGATAACGGCCTGATCCAAGTTCAAAGACTGCGGTGGAGGCCATTCGACGATGGTGGCACACAAAGCGACGATCGACGGAAGTGGGAATTGAGTTTGACCTGTCTTAGGGCTAGGGTAGACTTAGGGTAGCGTCAGCGTTAGGGTTGAGACTTTGGGCTTAGTGTTAGGGCTAGAGTTAGAGTTAGGGTTAGGGTTGAGACTTTGGGCTTAGGCTTAGGGTTAGGGCTAGAGTTAGGGTTAGGGTTAGGCCTTTATTAGTGTTTACTTTTTATTTTTTATGTATATGTTGATCAAAATATAAAATAAATTGTTCAATTGTTTATAACATATGAAATAAATGTTCATGGTTCATTTGAAATTCTAGTGATTGCCAAACACTTAGAATTGCATTTGAAATGCTAGAATTGAATTCCAATTGTTTTTCAAACACTTGATTTGGATATCAATTTCATAATTTCAAATTGTAGATTTAAGATCAAGGAATTGAAATCCAACCCCGATTCCCTACACTATCTTATGAAAATCTTGCAACTTTTGATAATTTTTAAAGAATTGAATTGGGCAGCGAATTCTATGACACTGCTAGTGGCTTAGCTGAGAAATGATTTTTTTACCCTTTGGTCTGTTGTGATTAATATTGTCAAGTAATCTTATGCTGGTTGGTGGATGTCTATCGATGATGCTGGTAGTGGGGACTTTAAGGGTTAGAAAATGGATAATTGCGCTCACAATACGTGCTTTATACAAGGTCTTGTTCTTCTTTTCTTTTTTTTTTTTCTTTTTTTGACGTGTCCAAGGAAGTGTACTTTATAGTTTCTTATAGCTGACGATCTTACACTTGATGCTTATGTCTGCAGACAGGCATCATTACTGCTGTTACTTGGACACACGATGAGCTTAGGACGAAGAATGGTATACTTGTATGCACACTGCTTTGGCGACTATCATCGGACATGATGGCCACGGTGAAGTTAGGATGACTTGTTTAGATATAGACCCATATAGTTGACATTTTTCCGTTTGTAGTCAGGCCTGTTCCAATGTTTTTTTTGTATTGTTGTGGTTGTAAATTGCAGCAACTTGAAGTTCTGTTAAATTGATGATGCTATTACTTAGTACTTAACCTGTCCCTCTGGCTCCCCTCGCTGTGATGCCACCACACGAGGATTTGCATAACTGATTTTTTTTTTTTTTTTTTGTTTAATGCTTCTATGGAAGTATCAACATCACAATTTCTGGCAATACTTGGTAGGGGAATAAGTTGGAAACCAAATAGAAGAATACAACCTTTAATCTATCTAGTGCTTCTCCTAGCTAGTGTACTCGTGTAGGACACAATGCCGGGTACGAATATGGAGAAATACGTGTTGGTTACACACAGTATCATGTCCAATATTATATTAATATATAGCATATTTAAGGTCAATTTAGTAATACAATATTACTAAATGACTTGCATTTTATTGATTTGTAGTAATAGCTACATAATTTTGCTATCAATTTTGACATAACTGACTAGTATACTTTAATTATATATTATATTTTAATTTAATATTGATTTAACTAAATCGACGATGTCCCTGTCTTTGTGCAAACTAGGGAAAGACAACACACACGTACTGTTAAATTAATTTTATGAATATTGATTCTATTGTTATTGTTCTTTTCATTTTCGGTTTTAAAAAGCACCTGTGTTTATAAAAGTAATATTCTTCTATGTTGTGGTTCTTATTTCTTAATGTCTATTCCTTTAAAACCAGAATTATTTATCTCGTTTTCTTGCTTGATCGTAAGTTAATTTGCCAGTTCCAAATTCGATAGTTTATTATAATTGTAATATTCTCATATTAGCCTTTATTCATATTGGGGTGATTTCTCAATAGCCAAAAAATTTAGATGTTGATGATATTCATCATAAGTCATTGATTAGTAGGATTTTCACAAATAATGAACGCATGTAATTATTATAAAAAATCCATGCCAATGATTTTTTTATTTTGATGTCAACAACGTTGTTGTATCTATCGTACAATTTACCATTCTTATTGGGCATTTCACATTTTAGACGCCATTGCCTTGTGCTAGTGTTAATTTTATAGGGTTACATCTAAACTTGATTTTTTCCTGATTTTCCAGATTTCCAGAATCATGATGTTGCAATAAAGAAAAAACGAAGTCTAAATAAAAATATAGCTTGTGTAAGCATTTCGAACCATAAAACTTCGGTGAGCTCAAATCCAAACCGTTTCACACCTTTTATTTCTCCCTCCGCTACCCAACTTCACCTCCACCAGTCCACCCTTACTAGTTCGCCCCCATCTCCACCCCTCCCCCTCACCCCGACCATTGCCTACTTGTACTACCACCTCCTTTTGCGCTCGTTGTGATTCTCCCCTCACCGGCCTACGTCCCACCCTCACCTACGTCTCTCTCTCTCTCTCTCTCTCTCTCTCTCTCTCTCTCTCTCTCTCTCTCTCTCTCTTCTCTCTCTCTTCTCTCTCTCTCTCTCTCTTAACTCTCGCAATTAAGGATATACTATAGACTGACCAAAGACCAGATTTGAAAATTTCAAGGGCCAGATAGGGTTGCCTAATGGTCGCAGGTTCAAGTCCTGCT
>CAAKMY010019297.1:0-12868 GCA_901111285.1 Corrigiola litoralis | reverse complement strand
GGTTGGGGTTGGGGTTGGGGTTGGGTTGTCACGTGAGCAAGATTTGGGTGGGGGACACATAAACAAAGGGGGGGGCAAAAGAGAAACACAAATGAGGGAATGAGGGTCGCGCATGGGTGATGGCGCGATGAAGGGGGTTGTTGGGGCATTGTGGGTGGGGGCCGGTGGTGAGATTGGGGGTAAGTGTAGGTGGGCTAGCATTAGGGTTTTGTTGCATCATAAGCTTTTGGTGAAATCGTCTCACTCATATGCCACTCTTTTTCCAATTATAACAGTTGTCCAACATGAGACCGCTGGCAAAATGTGGTTATGTATTTACATTTGTGGTTTTATCAATAAATTCTTAATAAAATATTTTCAAATTGGGACGGACAATGTTACATGACTTTTTTTCATTATTGTCATAAAACAACATTAGCAGAAGTAAAACCTACACCTAAATCGGCCATGTTATTACCGAGTCTCCCCACATGATCATGAGGAAAGACACGAGGCTAACTCAAACCCTTCACAACATATGACACATCATTCATGTGGAATTGTTATATTTGCTAAAACTAAGGGAATGATAATTCTCCTTACAAATATCAAGTGTCTAACATCAACATACTAAAACAAACGACAATTGGACTATATGAGTCCGTCAAATATGTAATTGATCCACAAGATGTCAATCTGCACTCATAATAAATAAAAATGCACATTCCACCATAGGATCTGATCCTTAAGGCTTGTAAGGCACCCCACTAGAGGGTCTGCTCCTTAAGGTCAATATCTACTAACCTCAATGCACCCCACCAGAAGTCCTATCATTGAGGCCCTTAAGGAACCCTTTTTCAAAGAGTTCGATCAAATGTCTAACTAATTACCTAAAAACACTTAGTAGAGGGTACAATCTTTTAGATCCTTTAGCCACCCCACCAAAGGGTCCGATACTTGAGGTCCTTAGAGAAGCCAACGAAGAATCTTTAAGAATTTTGTCATATGTTTATAACCCGATGGGGAGTTACCATAAAAACTCATGAGGATCCGACATTCATTTGCCAAGATGTATATGCTTTACATGATCGTGATTTTGATCATTGTTGATAAAATATCATGAAATCTGTATACACAAAGGTTCCAAACCAGGATTCCAAATGGTCATTCCAAATCCAAGCCACGGAGTTCATAATCTAATCATTAATTCCCATACATAGTGATTAGCTTTGGTGTTATAACATTCATAGAACCCACATATATATCTCCAATATCAGGATTTCCTTTGTTCAACTCGAATGCATGCCAAGCACAACATCCAATCGCATGAACACTCACTTGTGGATCTCATATATAACTTAAAACTCGTTTTGTGTAACTTCTATTTCAAATTCAAACTTACATAAGACATCTTCATACAATGTATAACAACTTATATACATATCATGGAAACTAAATTTAATACTTCATGAAAATTAATCTATGTGTTTTGAATCTATTGCTTGATTTAAATATGCAAATAATTCCCCAAAACGATTAGTAATACATAGGGAAAAATAAATAGATTAAATACTTAAGGCATGTGTATGTATTGTCTTGCTTTACTGATAATTCTATAGAATTATGATTATATTGAATTAAAATTGGATCGTGTGGACTAGGTTGGTTTGAAAATTAGGGTTATTTAGATATCTAGGTTCGTTTTTAATAATTATAAATTGGATGAATTTGACTACCTCCACTCATGTAATGATTATTATATAGGTTTTGCTTTTCTTTGACTATTACATGAGTTTGAACTAGGTGTTAATTGGGATTTTAACTCCTCCATCCCTCTCCTAATTTCCCCACCATTTTTAGGCTAAATTGGGTAATTACAAGGGTGATTGATTGCACCCAACCAAAGAAGCCTTTAGACTCTAGGTGTTAATTACGCTTTGCACATCAAAAATAAGGTTATGTTTTCATGTGGATACAATTCTTGCTTCTCATATACATTAATATCTACCAAGGAAATAAGATTAATTTTGGTGCTTGCGACAACACTACCAAGTAACAACAACAACAACAACAATATCATATCAAAATCTAATAAAATAAAACTTATACCTTCACGAAGAGTCAAGTTTCTCTTAGAAGAATTTATAATTGAGCTTTAGGAAGATGAACACACATCACAACAAAATTTAGTTCAATAACATCAAATATTACTCTCAATCGACTACTTTATAAATTAAAACATTAATATATTGCAAATAAAAACAAAAATAATATTAATAATAAAAGCAATAGAATTTCTTTAGACAAAGGCTATGTGCCAAAACAACAATTATTGCCTTAAAAAGGCATCAAATATAATTAAGGAACTTCAAATTGATGAAGAAATTAAAATTAAAATTGGTGTAAAAACCTAGTTTTTGGGTTAGAGAGCGTATCAACAAATTTGGAGAATATGCGAGAGAGAGATTTTTTCGCAGAGGATTTTCAAAATGAATTCGGAGAGACTTTTCATGGAGAATTTGAAAAATAATAAAGACAAAGGGAGCGGAGAATTATAGTAATTTGAAAAGATAATTTAGCACAAAGTTGGAATTATGTCTTAGTAAATTTGTTTGTTGCTTCTTACAAGAAAACAATGACATGTGATAAAATGGTGAAGTGAGAGAATTACCATTACGACCCGCATAATGTAAATATAATTATAAATACGTGGTTGAAAATTATAAATAAGTTCCCCTTTTTTGAATGCTTTGGCAATTTGATATGGTTTTGTTGATACATACAACCATATGGATTGTAATCACTCTTATAAGTTTATTCTTAGATGAGCTATGCCTATTGGCATTCCATAATAGTACTCTTAGAGTCCGATTAACTTGCACTAACATAGTCCTAGAGTACATATTTGGAGTGTGAATTGTTTTTTATATATTTATGCTTCAATTTCATAAAGGGTCTTGCCTTAAATAATAGGTCCATCTGACCCTCCCAACCACTTTTATGTAAAAGCACTCTAAATGCGAGCTCTAAAAGGCATTAGGGTAATGTTGTTGTATTAATATTCTCATATTAGCTACACCTATTGGCATTCCATAATAGTACTCTTAGATTCCAATTAACTTGCACTGACATAGTCCGAGGAGTGTGAATTGTTGTTTATCTGTTTGTCTTCAATCTCAGTCCGTCTGACCCTCCTAACCATGTTTATGTAAAAACACTCTAAAAGGCATTAGGATAATGTTGTTGTATTAATATTATACGGACATATGGAGTTTTGGACGATGATTTACTTCCATGGTGAAGGCTATAAAATTTCCACTCAACTTCCAAGAAACTTGCATATAAAATGGAAGACCTTTAGTAGACAAAAATCAATGGGGAAAAAGAAGCTGCAGTAGCAACTCACATGTGTGAAAATAGTACAACATCCTTCAAAATCTGAAAATGTGAACAAGAACTGGTCGTAAGGATTCCCTCGGTTGGGAGTGGAAAATCAAAATTGCTGTATCCTCAATTTGTGTTTCAAAAGAATTGGGAAGTTGACTCAGAAAAAAGCTCCATTATATAACATCATGATGGGAATCGGTTACATCGTGCAGCTAATTCTTCTAACTCCTTTCCGTCAAGGCTCGACAAAAGCTCCATGGGAATAAAGCTGTCTGATAGATTTCCAAACTCTTCCTCACTAATATTATGTACAGACTGAAGTTCTTTTGCTTCAGAATTTGCAGCTTCAGCCTCCACAAGAAGTAGACTAGCTTCTTCGACATCACTAAGCTCTAGAGCAGCAGACCTGTCATTTGAAGCAGTAGCAGAAGTAAGACGCAACCTCTGAAATCTGGCAACAGCTGCCTCTTTTTCCTTGGAGGATACAAGTTCTTCAAACTTCTGCAGCTTACTGGCAGTTTCACTGATTTCCACGTCAATCTTTCCCAGTTCTAGCATGAATTCTTCCAGCTTGATTTCTTGACTTTCTTTCTCGGCTGTCAATGACTTGGCCTCCGAGGCTATGCGTGCTGCCTCCTTGAAGTTTCTGGCAGCTGCAGCAACTTTTTTCTCTGCTTCTAGCTCTGGCAATCTCTTGTCTATGAAAAGCATTCTTTGCTTTAGTACAGTACCCTCTTTCTGGACGCTTGATTTTTTGGAGGATAACTCCTGTGAACAGAATACAGACATTCACTTCTAGTCCATAACATTACTATTCAAAATCATGAGCTGGCTTCGCATTGAAGGAAACTAATGCTCAATGAACCAAAGAATCATCTCTACATAGTTTCCGATACTACCCTGTTTAAGGCACTTGCATAGATACTAAAGGAACATATGCACAGAAATCTAGACTTCAAGCCAGAAAGTAGAGCTAACCTGTAGAGAAGCTCTTGCAACAGAAATCTCCTGCTTGAGCAATTGGGTATCAGCCAAAATGTTCTCCTCTATTTTGGCAAGCCTTAATTTTTCTTCTCTAGCTTTCAGGACTGAAATAACTAAAGATTTTCGGAGTCTAAGATTTTTTTCGTACATGCAAGCCTCGTCTGCTGAATTCCTAGCAAGTTTCTTTAGCTCTTCCACTCGGTTCTTTCCTTGGGCAAGAAGGTTATCACTATCTTCCTTCTTTTTGGATAAAGCATCGGACTGTGATTCCATTTCGGAAAGAACAATCCGCAAATTGTCAAAATTTGCATTAATTCCTGTTTGGGCATCCTTGAAACCTGAGACAACTTCATCAATTTTTTCGTCAATCGCTGTAATTTTGGAATCGTTTTCAGCAATTTCAGCCTCCTTCTCCCGAACTAAACGTAACAGTTCTTCCAACTCCTGAGTCAGCACTTTCTTTTTGTCACAAAGAACTTCTTTCTCCTTAATATCATCTTCAACTAAATGCTCAATTGAACCATTTAACGCTGAACGAGCATCATTTACTAACTGCGATTCAATTTCAATTTCCAGCTTCTTTGCCTCTACAGCCTCAACTGACATAAACCATAGATCCATGTCTTTTGAATAATTGACTTCGAGAGTCTCCAAGACCAAGTTTGCATTGTTTACAGTGTCCTACACAGAAGAAAGCAAGAATTACAATCTTCAAATAGAAATTAGGTCAAAATCGGCATATGAACTATGGTACAATGACAGACAAATGTCGGGCCATGTACAAAATGGCAAGGATTAAAACATAGCAGACCCAAAAATTATTTTCACTTCAAAAATATGTATAAAGGTGAAAACGTGAGGGGAGTTAATTGAACTCCAGCAGTTTTGTTTCTTACGACTCCCAATGCCTAAGCATGGAATTGGAGGGATGGATACCCTGTGTCTTAAACTGACAGTTGGGGGGTTATTAGGTGCTTGGTCCAATGAGACACCTACCACCTACCACTGTTCCTAGTTGAGTCCAGTACAAATGACCTATAGGCTAGAGAGCACTCCATACCCTAAACCAAATACTAGCATAAGCCTAACTATAGCCCACAGGAGTTCTAATTAGAAAAATGCTCTATCAATGAATTAAGCTACATATACAAGATTTCCTTCCAGAACATTGGCAGCAGGAGACTAATGCATTATGCAAGAGAACAGAACAATAAGTGAAAAGTTTATGGCAACACTAGTTAAATTTGTAAAGTGAAGAAACTCAATCTGCTTTTTCCGGGGTAGTTCACAGTATTCGAATAATGCACAGTTCAGTTTTATGTAAATAACTCTATTATGCCTCAAGACTTAACAGGCATCATAAAAGCTTGAATTTGCTCAAGACTAGAGAAAAGTAATTGAAAAATGAAACCCCCTAAAGATGAAAAGCCTCCATTTTTTGGGTGAGTTCAAGGATGAAACAGATGGACATAACTCATCATAAGATAATGTATTAATCGGAGTCGTAATTCATCATATCATGGTTGATCGAATATTAAACAACTCTTAAAGTAATAACCTTCTGAAAATTATATGTATCAAATATATAATGCAGATATACACATTTTTGTATATATCATTTTCATATAAATTCTCCTTACACCCTTCGTCTCTCTCTCCTCCACCAGAACTCATGAGCAGCACCTCCTCTTCTTCCACCACAGCCACTCCTCCCTACCACCAACCACCTTGCTGCTAACTCTCCTCTGCACTGACCAACCTCGCTGGTAATCTCTCCTTATCCAAAACCATCTACCCCGACCAGCCATAACCTCTATCCCACCTCCTCTCTTTCTTCCTCACTAAACCCCCTCCCATGAGCAACAGAGTTCACATCTTCCGCTCCCCACCCATCCACGTTCACCCAAAGCTAGTGTTGCATGATAACCCCACATGCCGACTCCATCCATTCTTTAATTAAGGGTGTAAAGTGGACAAAATAACCCAGATAAAACAAAGGTGTAACACTAATGGTGGAAGCAACACAGTGGTGGTCCAAGGTTACCATATTCAAACACGTAAATCAAATATGCAAACACACGTAATTTATCTGGAAAACAAATATGTCACATGCATTCACATTTCTTTATTACCCTAATTCTTGAAACATAATTCGTCCTTTTTTCTTTGTTTTGTTAGTTTATATTGCCTTAGCATTGATAGCTCAAATAATGTATAGACATAATAACTTCAAGCTCAAATGATTAACATCATAATACATTCATAAGCACTTAGTATCGATATATCATAACCATAACTTCGCAACACGCTCACATAAAGTACTGCCATAGCGAATACGCTTGATTCGAGGTACACTTAGAGTCAGTACGCGTAATCGAATACTGAATACGCAAGGGGTAGAAGAATTCGGTAGCTATGTAGTAGTCTGAGTTAAGGTTCTGGCGGTAGGGTGGGTGAAGGGTGGTGGTGGTCCTTCCCTGAGTGCCGATGTCTGGAGTGGTGGTGTTAGTGAGAGGGTGGGGAAGGGTGAGGGTGAGGAAGGTGGGTTGGAACTGAGTGGGTGATTACGCTTTTGCCTTTAAGCTCCAATCTAGATGACTATTTTTTCACTTCAGCTAACAACTAATGAGAAAAGGAAAAAACAAAGGCCAGGTAGGACAATTTGGACTATTAAGTATGAGATTCCACCGTCAATGAGAATTATACACTAGGACCACTACTCTACTATCATTAACAAAATGAATACCTGGGATTTCTAGTATATAATTCCATAGATAGGTTTAATTTTCTTGGACCACCCATACGGGTTATTTTTATCATTTTTTCGTAAAAGAAAGGGAAAATAAATCAGAATGGTATCAGTACAGCAATAGTAACAGACTCTATGGAAAGAAGAAGCTCTGAACGCATTAAACATTTGCAGACTCTATGAGCTCAACCAACCACAAGATGGAGTGTAATTTTTATCCCAAGTTCCCACTAAAAAGGAAGAAATCGTGTAATTTGTGCCAAATGAGCACTTCACCTTCTAAGTGTTTGTTTTTTAACAGCAGATTTTCAGCCCCTGTAGTTAACCAAAACACAGATTTGTATCTTTATATCTGTTGAAACTGAAATAAGAAAACTAAATAGTGATTGGCCCCATTCTAGCACCCAGTAGCCGTGATCATGTGTTTTGTGATTAAAATGGAATCACATGATAATTCAAAATAGATCCTCTAGTATAACTGGCTTCCCTGTGGCCTAAATCTATGAGGGTCTTCTTGAGGCTTTCCCTGAAGGATGTACAGATTGCAACTTCCTATGTACAGTTTCCTAAGATATGTTCTAGTAAAAGCTATCTATTCTCTGACCAATTAAGCAGAAGCTACAAACATGAAGACAGAAGTGGATACATCTAACTTGATCACCAACATAAAATCAGCGAAAAGAAGTATAAAGGGGAAACAAATTACTCAAAAGAAAGCATAAGATATAAAAGGTAGGCCCATCCTAGCTGGAAACTTAGATATACAGCAACAGGAAACGCCAAATCAGCCCTTAAATTCAGACTGCCCATATGAAATACCTACGACTACTGTAAGCCTCAAAAAGACCATCAATCGAATTCCAAACCCCAATGCTTTTGGTCCATTATGAAGTCTCTTTATTTATCATTTTAAAGGCACTCTCGTGCACATTGCCACGAGGAATTGCCAATGTGAGAACTTGCATCTTCTCACATTGACGATTCCTCATGACGATTCATGTTAATTGACCCTAAATTCTTTTGTAAGCTTTTCTAGAAGCTGATGATCTGATAACTTTATAAAGAATATAAACAGGAATTAAACCATGAATCATAAAAAATTTCCTTTTTCATAAGAAAAAAATTACTAAGAAAATGTAAGGGTCCATAAGTCCTCTTTTTGGATAGGTAGTTCAAGAAGTGCTCTTAAGAAAGCAATGACGGAACCTACTTTTAGCGGGATATTTATCTTAACAACCAAATCCAAAAGAAATCCAAAACCAGAGTGGAACATCCCGTTGGTCATCCTCATATTTAGGCAGCAGCAATTGCTTTTTTCAACCAGCCAATCAGATACAACCTCTTTCTAGATCGTGCAACATATGAAGAGAGCATCATATCCAAGTAGGTATCGTTTCATTAGTTTAATTAAAAAAATATACACGAGCAAACTCTTACTGGAATTTCAAACAAGGCAGTGAGATTGACAGTTGATGTTGAAGAGGGGAGAAAAGTAATGGAGTACAATTGTACCAAAACACCAGAGGCCAACATAACTATCCAAATTTTCTTTGTCACGCCCAGGAACATAGGTGAACCTTCTCGCATACGGCCTGTCAAATTGATATTTCTCTATCTGGAGTGCCAAAAGATAAATGCTCACAAGAGCAATAGTTAAGGATAAACATACCGTAGAAAAATGCTGTAGCATGGAGACACATTCTTCTTCAGCAGCGATCTGACACTCTAGTGCTTCCTCCATCTTTGCATCAATAGCATCGGAGTGAGCCTCAGCGTCTCTGAGAGCATTTAACAAGTTGTCTTTTTCCTTCTCAGCAGCAGCAAGGCTCTCACTGAGACGTTCTGCCATCTCAAAATCTTCAGTCTCACAAGCTTCCTCTAGTTTATTTTCAATTTCTTTATACCTTACAGATGCGAGCTCCACATTCTCAGCAGCTTTTCTTCTTCTTCTCCTGGACTCCTTCTTTTCTTTAGATATAGATGTAGCTAGTTCTCGAACTTGTCTCAGCTTCTCAGTAATTTGAGCCTTAATCTGCTCATATTTACCCTCCACAGTATCACAGGTAACCTCGTCTTCTTTCTCTTGCTTCTGGGTTGTATGCAATTCTATGGCTTCAGGAGACGTAGCGGCAATATTTTTGTGTTGAGTCAAATTCAACTCTTTATTCAACTGCTCAGGACGTGATTCCTCAATATCATCCGAAACGCCGTCAACACATTCTTCTTCATGTTGATTTCCATAAGAATCAAATGGTTTTCTGTGGCTAGCATGAGAAGAATAATGAAAAGCTTCTTGTTTTTTGCCTCCTGCATCTGACTCACTTTCAATGGTAGTGGTAGAAGCTGACAAGGAGTTTTCAGAAGCAGATATTGACTCTGGTGGATTTGAAAGTGGCTCAGAGTCATCCATAAGTTGCGAATCTCGTCCATAACCGATTCTCAGACCAGCTCTTTTTTTCTTTCTAGAAGACTGCCGGAACATAGAAACAGCAGGAACTGCTTTAGGCTCTATTTTCACGGTGCTTGGCGTCGTCATAGGAGATGATTGTATCTGTGCCGTGGTCTCAAATGCTTCAACATGAGAGGGAGTGATAACAGTGAGATCAGAGAACAGATTCTCATCTAGTGGTAGAGATGATGGTGAAGCCTCTGATTGTAGAGCTGCTACACTACCATCGCTCACTGAAGGAACAACATCTGAAGGAGAACTGGCTTCACGATTATCTATTGTCTGAGGAGTAAATAAAACCATCCCCTCAAACAGAGAGTCCATATCATCATTATTTTGACCCTCCATTTCAGTTCCACCAAATTAACGCACTGATGTAACACTATTCACTGCTACTCCGAGGTCATCTATATCGAGTGGACGACAAAGTCGCCTATGCAAGCCCAATAACAGCAGTCCTATAAGCTGCCCAAAAATAAAAATGAGATTTAGTTCCGCTAACATGGACCCCCGAAATCAAACAACTAACAACTAACAGTGTGGCATTACAAATGAAATGAGAAAAGTCCCAAAGTAGCTCACATGTCCACTACTCATCTACTGCATATACGAGTATAAATAATTACACCTATTCAACGACATCATTACCCCAATGCCTATAAATAATCGTCTGCCCAAGCGGGGTAAACTTACTCAAGACCACTAAATCTTTGCCGCAAAAACTTCGATCGAAAGAGATGAAACTTTCAAATTACATCTCACTTACAAAAGAAGCACAAGACCAACGACAATGTTCACAATCTCACTGTTGTGATCCTAAAAAGTTCGACCCTTTATCCGAAAAAACAACAAATGCTACTTGGGCTCTTCGTTTTCCCTCAAGTACATTTATTTCAATCCAAAAATTTAAACAATTCACTGAAAATAGCCGAGTCCAAGTAACATAGATAAGTACTACAGTACAGTATTCCTAAAACAGTTTCGAAGTCATCAAAAAACTGATGCAATCCAGCACAATCCTTAGCAAGACAATGGAAGATTCAATACCCACAAATTTTTTACTCAGCAGAATTACCATAATAGCACCAATCAAACAATAATTCAATAGTAATATCAACTTCAGATGATCTTTACCACTATGGGTCGGAAAAAGCAGAAAAAATGATCATATGATGAAAGATGCGCTTTTCGATTAATAATAAAAGAAGTTGATAGTGGCAAATAAAGGAGAAATGAGTGTATAATAACTAGAGGTGGCAAAAAGTGACACGACCCGAGAACCCGACACGAAATTAGCGGGGTATAATGACATATTTAACTACTTGGGTCGACACGAACCCGACACGAATAACTGGAGCGGAAATGAGTATATAACGAAACCTGCAGGATTTGGATGGTGATCTGAGTATTCAGATCAAGAGTTTGGTGTTGTGAAATTGGTGAAGTTGGATATTTAGATTAGCAGATACAATTGTTGTAAGGAAAGCAGATTAGTAATGGTGGACTAGTGTTTAATTATGGTTTACTTAATAGTGTTCGATGGCCAGGAGTAGAAAGACAAGTGTCTCTTCTACCACGGGCTTGCCTCGGGCAATGATTTTTACACTCCCCCATTTGATTTTTACACTCCTCAAGTGAGAGGAGTACTGCACAGGAATCTGTGCTCTTACATAGAAGGGGTGAGTGGGAGTGTAAAAATAAAAATGGGGAGTGTAAAAATCAGTTTCCGCTTGCCTCGGAGTAGAAGAAATACTAGCAAATGTTTTTCGGTAGGCACTAGAGTTGGCAAAGTTGACCCGAATCGATTCGACCTGAATTGTAAGCTGAGAGAACCATCATTCGGAACCGACCGAGCCTGCCTGATGCTTAATCTAAAACCGTTGCGACCCAATGGACTCAAAATCGACCTTAACTGATTAAACTCGAGAGATGACCCAACCCAACCCGACCTGATATAGATTTCAAACACAAATTGATTCAACAATAGTTGAATCTCATCCATAATCAAACAAGTTTTTCTTATACAGTAAATTTTTATTATTTTATATAATTTCATATACAATAGTTGAAGTACTATAGTTGAGATTAACTCGACTTGATGCTGACCATAAACTATTTTGATTAAAAATTAAACTGACCCGACACGAAAGGATAATGAATGTCATGACACGAACCCGATATGACCGAAACCGAACCCAAATGGAGCTGAAGATTGTCATGTCCCGAGTTAACCACATCTAATGTGACCTGACCCGAGATTTACCCAGCCCACGTGATTAATAGCTCTAGTAGACTCTAAACGCAACCTACAACACTTTTTTAATGAAAAATTAATAATATTTTGATAGTATTCTTTTATTATATTTTGAAGTCATTTTAATATGACAACCAATATTATTGGAAAAAACTTACAAAGATGATTTTTTTCGAGATGCGTTAAATTTAGGGATACTTTCTTTTGTCACCCTGAGGTTTCGAATTTTTCTTATAATACCCCTGACATATTTTGACTTTTCAAAATAACCCCGAAGATGACCACAAAACCCTAGCCTTCTTTGGTTATGCGTGTAAGAGAGTGAAAAACAAGAGGGTTTTTTTTTTCTTAATTAACCATGTTGTGCGGTTTTAGGAGAGGATATGATTGAGCTTTTGGCCTATCTTGTCCTCTTCCTTAGCCCAAAGGTGCTTATTGGAGAAAACATAAGCTCAAAGTGGGTTTCAACATAAAATCAATTCCAGACACTTATAAAATAGTGCTATAAAATCCAACATTAAATATTAAAACTTTAAAAGTCTGGAAATAATCATTGTAAAATCATTTGGTACTAAATACAAAAAATAACTTACAAGCAAGGAAAAAATAATTAAATAATTAAATAGCATTTAAAACAAATGACGCCCAATAAAATAGTGACATCAATATCCCTAAAATATTGGGGTGTCACATTCAGAAAGTTGCACAAGATTCTTAGCAATGTTAATAGCACTAGTGTTATATCATAAGATAGGTATTGTACCAACTAGTGATGTCAATGGGGCGGGTACAAGTGGGTACCGCATTGCACCCGCCCCAAGTGAGATGGGTATGAGTTGTAGTTTAGTGGGGATGGGGCGGGTATAGGTATAGAATGTTGTACCCGTCATGGGTGGTGGGGCATCTCATACCGCCCCAAATTCGCCCTCCTCCGCCCCATCCCCAACCGCCCCACCCTATCCCCGACGGCCCAACTCTTATCCATTGGGTTTTCAATATTTTTATTATTTATATTAATTAAGCTTGTAGATTTGTAGTTAATAAATACTTAAAATTTACCAAATAA